>WBZZ01003365.1:0-65000 GCA_019918135.1 Paulinella micropora
TCTTCTTCCACCTCCCCCTGATTATTCTCATCTTCTTCCTCTTCTCGCCCTCCTCTTCATCCTCCTCGTTCTCCTGCTCTCGCCTCCTGTTCCTGCTCTTCCTCCTAGTCCGCTTCAGCACCCTTCTCATCCTCACCATCCTCTTTTCTCGTCTTCGTTGAAGGAGAAGAAGAGGAGGGGGAAGTGGAGAAGGAAGTGGACGAGGAGGGGAAGCGGAGGAGGAGGAGAGGAGGAGAAGAAGAAGAAGAAGAAGAAGAAGAAGAAGAAGAAGAAGAAGAAGAAGAAGGAAGACATTTCTGTCTCTTGGGCACCCGATTCGAGTGCTGATTCCAGACAGAGAGCTTGGCAATCGCACAGCTCGGGACGGCGGGGCGAATCGCAGAGACTGTCGTGGGAGCTGAGACTCCTTCATGGAGATGGCTTCAAGTTTGATCAAGAGGCCGTAGACAAACACTGCTGAGATCTGCTTGGTGTAGTACTCCAAGGAGGAGTCGGGAAACAGGGGATCAATTGCCTGCACAGAGTGAAAAAGTTCATTTCTCTCCTTGGAAGATATCCAAGCTCTCCCTTAGCATACCCCCCCCCCTCTATCCCTTAGATAGATAGATAGATAGATAGAGATAGATAGATAGATAGATAGTCTCAGCTGGAATTAACCGCTCTTACCTACCTGCCGATAGATAGATAGATAGATAGATAGATAGATAGATAGATAGATAGATAGATAGATAGATAGATAGATAGATAGATAGAAACTATTTATCTATTTATCTAACTCCCGTATTCATTCACCTGGCGGGCCCACACATCCCCCTCAGGGCAAAGGTTCTTGGCTACGTATTTTACACTGGGTGATGTATAAATTTGGCGTGGGCAGAACATTTCGTCTTTCCCCGTATGCTCGTTGACGCGCTTCCTAGGAAGATAGAAAGATACATGTAGTAAATCAGGACAGGGGTAGTTGGAATGATAGAAAGGGAAGGGGATGCAACCTGGGCTTGCCGATGTGCTCGCCGTGGATTCTGATCTCCTTCCCGTCGTGCCTGCACGTGTGAGAAGTTCTTAGTTCTTAAGCACAATCAGCAATTACTTCAATCGCTTCGTTCTCAGCTCTTTCTGGCTGTTATAACTTGTGCAGTAGCTGATTTGAAAGCTCTTGGTAAGAGCTTTCTAAGGAGCCGTGATTAAGGTTTTAGTCGCAAGGATCGGCTGATAACAAAGCGATTGAAGTAATTGCTTCTTCTATTTAAGGACAAGGAACGCCTCATATGTTTGTGTGAGCATATGACACTTTCGTGAGTCAGCCACCCCCCCCCCCCCCCGCCCTTTTCTCTCTCTCTCTCTCTTTCTCTCTCTCTCTCTTTCTCTCTCTCTCTCTTTCTCTCTCTCTCTCTCTCTGTGTCTGTCTCAGAGTCTCTCTCTCTCTCTCTCTCTCTCTCTCTCTCTCTATGTGTGTGTGTCTGTGTGTGTGTGTGTGTGTGTGTGTGCCTGATCCGAAGAGGCCCAGTCCTCCGGGAAGCAGTCCACACTCCAGAATGGAGTCGACATGGTCCAAGCCTGTGCCGTGGTAAGCGATGACGGGCCAATCAAACCTCTCGCTCAGCGCTCTGGCATCAGGATGAAACTACAACAGAGAGACAAATTTTATGTGTTTGTACTCAAATGTGATATTTATATTTAGTGCATATACCGACCTTCTTCAATGCCAGCCTGACAAAGCCGGCAGGGAGGACATACGGATGTCCATCCCTGTCATACACACAGTCCGCGCTTTCCTCGCGTTCCTCCATGCAGGTGGGGCAGAAGCAGCGGTCGTAGAGTCAAGTCTCCTCAAGGTAAGGAAACCACTGAGGATGCCGATCCATGACGAAATGCCTCGCTTCTCTAACCTTGGCGCATGGCATCAGAGCCTTGGCCTGCTGTTGTGTGATGGCGATGGCATGTGCCTCGTTGTTTGGGAAGGCTTGCAAGGGCTGCTGTTGCGGCTCTGCTGCGGGCTGCGGGGAGTTGTGCTTCTCATGGGTGCCCTGCACAAGTCCAGTTCGCTTCCCTTATATACGATCGCGGGTTGTTTTCCGCCACAGAACATTGCAATATACATATTGCTTCATATCAATATAAATATTGCAACATATCAATATACATACTGCTAAATATCAATATACATATTGCTAAGTATCAATATAAATATTGCAACATGTCAATATAAATATTGCAACATATCAATATAAATATTGAAACATATCAATATGAATATTGCAATATATCAATATACATATTGCAACATATCAATATAAATATTGCAACATGTCAATATACATACTGCTAAATATCAATATACATATTGCTAAATATCAATATAAATATTGCAACATATCAATATAAATATTGCAACATATCAATATAAATATTGCAACATGTCAATATAAATATTGCAATATATCAATATAGATATTGCAACATATCAATATAAATATTGCAATATATCAATATAAATATTGCCAAATATGAATATAAATATTGCGATATATCAATATAATCAAAAACTTCCCTTTGACCCCACCTTAAGACTCAAAACCCCGGGTCACGACAGTGGGTGGTTCATTTTCTTGTGCTATTTTTTGCAAGTTTGGCCGTAGTTGACAGACAAACAATCTCCCGTAAAAATCAAAGCAGACGCGACTACCCACAAATTGGCCCCCAAGAAGACTAATGCATAATTAGGATTCTCGCGGTGCTGCACGAACCCCCCTCCTCCGTTCACCAAGGCTGCATGCAACGCGTCATGACCACATGCCGCGGCATCAAGCACTTTGCTACGGTACTCTGCTGTAAACACGAGATTTTCGTCTTCGCCAATCGAAACCCCGTACACCTGCTTGCAATCACGAGTGTACTTATTGTACTGTGCGTTTGTCATAATTTTCCCACATATTTCATGATGGGCATCCAAGGTTCTGCACACCATAATTTCTTTCCGCCATGCGGTATTTTGGGAACTACTACTACACCCAGTCCAATACTTTTGGACACTTGTCACAAATGTAAAAAAAACCAGACGCAAGCCCCTCTTGCCTGCGCAATCTCTTGCCATTCTGAATTAAATTGTGTTCTACCGCATAAATTTTGGATACACGACGAACCATCTCTGCCTATTCGTGTAAATGCATGTTAGTGCTTTCGGGTATTTGTTGTAGGAAAACTTACTGTGTCTTCCTCGATGTCGCTGAAGGTGAAAGCCCCTTTATTGCTCTTGCGCTTGCCCTTGCCGGCCTTGCCCTTGCCCTTGCCCCTGCCACTCTTGCCCTTGCCCTTGCCAGAGCCGCCGTCCTTGTCGCTCTCGCCCTCATTGCTATCATCGCTCATCTTGCCTTCTTGGCTTTCCTCGTCCTAGGGAAAGGCATACAGTAGCGCGGCAGTTTGCGCCTGGACAGCCGCGAAGTGATACTTACTGGACTCCGTAATGTCGTCGTGCCGGGTCTTGAACTTATTTTGGTGGCACTTCTTAATGAAAGGAAAGATGTTGGGCAAGACATCTTGTTGCAAGTGACCCGAAAGGAGTTCCAGCATGAACAGGTCCTCGGACCACACATTTGCCTGGATTTGTTCTGTGAATTTGTCGAAGTCCAACTTCAAGCCCCACTTCACAGGTCCGAAAATGTCCACCTTGGAGAACACACCCTTGCCAACCAGCGAGTCGTAGAAGTTAGCGAAAGCCACCAAGGATTTGACTACAAGAAAAATAAACATCATTTGTACAAACATAAGTATTGACAACATGTACATATTTATATTGTTTCGAGCAGGCTGAAGCCAACTTGACAACGCAAGAACATCAGTAAGTAAGGAAGCAGTCCATCCGCAGAGAACCAAGCTCCTATTTCTAGTTTTCATCTAATGAATTGTACTTGTGGGATTGATTCCCATAAAGTTAGCCACTACATTTCAATATCTATATTGATTTTGTGCAATACAAATATTGATCACATTTCAATCTGTACATTGCTTTTTTGCAATGTAAATATTGACTAAATTCCAATATTTATATTGCTTTTTGGCAATATTAATATTACATAAATGTCAATATTTACAGTGCTTCTCTGCAATATTAATATGTCAATATTTATATTGCTTTTTTGCAATATTATAATTGCATAAATTTCAATATTTATATGACTTTTTTTGCAAATATTGCATAAATTGCAATATTTATATTGCTTTTTTGCAATATTAATATTGCATAAATTTCAATACTTATATTGCTTTTTTGCAATATTGAGATTGCATAAGTTTCAATATTTATATTGCTTTTTGCAATATTAATATTGCATAAATATCAATATTTATATTTTTGGGGCAATATTAATATTGCAAAAAGCAATGTAAATATTGAAATTGATGCAATATTAATATTGCAACAAAGCAATATAAATATTGACATTTAAGCAATATTAATATCGCAAAAAAGCAATTTAAATATTGAAACTTATGCAATATTAATATTGCAAATTAGCAAAATAAAGATTGACATTTATGCAATATTAATATTGCAACACAAGCAATATTAATACTGCAAAAAAGCAATGTAAATATTGATTTTTTAATTTATTTATTATTATTATTATTATTATTATTATTATTATTATTATTATTATTATTATTATTATTATTATTATTATAATTATTATTATTATTATTATTATTATTATTACTTGGGGTTTCGAGGCAGCTCTAGCAACCGCGCTTGGTGTATGCACTTGCACATTCGGTGACGTCTTGCAAGAGGTTGCTGGGACTGCGGAATAACCTCTGCTTAGTGCAGTCTTGCCCTCAGGAGCTCCATCGGTGGCCCCGATCATCAGGCGAGAGACTGACACGGGGGGGTGGAGGACCTCGAACAAGGGTATTGGAGGCTTATGTCCGTTGAGGATATGCCATTAGCTGCATCAGTACGCCTCAGATATAGTAAATCTGCCTTGGAGTGTTGACTGTGACATATTTGAGGGAAATCCCGATGAAAAAACCTAGTCACACTTGCTAAACAGAGTTCCAGCCCAATGGCCTCAAGGCGTTAAACTGTGACGCCAACTCATAACCCTTTGGTGGTAGATGCTGGGGAGGAGGGTCGTTGCGCGCGTAAAAGATCTTAAACTCCGCATATGCTGGTTGATAGCCCAGGACCCAGCAGACACCAGATTGTTATGGGTGGGGTTTCGAGGCAGCTCTAGCAACCGCGCTTGGTGTATGCACTTAAGTGCACATTCGGTGACGTCTTGCAAGAGGTTGCTGGGACTGCGGAATAACCTCGGCTTAGTGCAGTCTTGCCCTCAGGAGCTCCATCGGTGGCCCCGATCATCAGGCGAGAGACTGACACGGGGGGGTGGAGGACCTCGAACAAGGGTATTGGAGGCTTATGTCCGTTGAGGATATGCCATTAGCTGCATCAGTACGCCTCAGATATAGTATTATTATTACTATTATTATTATTATTATTATTATTGGACACCGTGATAGCCCAGTGGTCAAGTTCTACCATCTGGGCCCTGTCGCCAGTTCGATTCCCGTCGGTGCCACCAGTATTTTCATTGAACATACCGATCCGTCTGGACCAGTGTTTTCATTGAACATACCGGTCCGTCTGGAAGTGTTGGAACTGTCCTTGCGGGGGTGTCATTAGAGCCTATCGTCAATTCTTCGTACTCCCCTCACGGGTGAGACGATGGAGGCGCATGTGCAGAAATGCATCAGCCATTGACAGAGAAGCACTATTATTATTATTATTATTATTATTATTATTATTATTATTATTATGATTATGATTATGATGATGATTATTATTATTATTATTATTATTATTATTATTATTATTATTATTATTATTATTATTATTATTATTATTGTTATTATTATTATCATTATTTTAATTTTAAATACCGACTAGGCTGATTGGAGCTCGGTGTTCGCAGGCCTCGTCATAGAAGGCTTCAACGTTCTTCTCCAGAATGTTGTTAAACTCCACATTGATATCTTCACGCTCTGCATCTGATGCAGCCTCCAACATTCGCGCAGCCAATGCCTCCGTCCGCTGTATGATCTCTGTTGATTGTGCAGCAATCTCACTTACATATAGGATCTTGAAACGACCGGACTGATCGACGGCGAAGTCGTCGAATTCTTCAACAGCTGGAGAGAGAGAGAAAGAGAGAGAGAGAGAGAGAGAGAGAGAGAGAGCAAGAGAGAGAGAGAGAGAGAGAGACAGAGAGAGAGAGACAGAGAGAGAGGAGAGCGAGAAAGAGTTTGTGTAAGTTTACTAAGTAAGTAAGTAAGTAAGTAAGTAAGAGAGAGAGAGAGAGAGAGAGAGAGAGAGAGAGAGAGAGAGAAAGAAAGAACCTTCCGTAGGGTTGCTCGTGTTGGGAAGAGGTGAACTTGGGGCTAGCGCTGCGGCGGCCAACTCTTCTTTGATCCATGGCCTGGCACACCAACTCTGGTCGGCGACCCATGTCAGAGGGCATTTCCTCATCAGCCATGGTTTTCTTTTAGGTTTGTCTCGTTCTCCAGGTCGGCTACTGTACGTGCCGGTGCATCATGCAGCAGGAAGGGTCGATTTATCAGCGCCAGCTTCCAGGCAAACAATTCCATATGCGCACGGACGCGGACGTCATCATCCAGCTTCTTTTCCTTCATCGCTTGCTCCAGCACGTGTTTCAGAGAGAGGTGGTATAGGATCTAACATAGTTACAAAATAAAAATATTAATATTGCTAACTTGTGTCATAAATATTGCACATAAATAAAAATATTGCTACGTTCAATATAAATATTGACTAAATATCAATCTTTATATTGCTTTTTTGCAATATAAATATTTACTAAATTGCAATATTTATATTGACTTCTTGCAATATTAATATTGCATCAGTTTCAGTATTAATATTGCTTTCTTGCAATATTATATTGCATACATTTCAATATTAATATTGCTTTCGTGCAATATTAATATTGCATACACTTCAATATTAATATTGCTTTTTTTCAATGAATATTAATATTGCATCAATTTCAATATTAACATTGCTTTTTTGCAATATTAATATTACATACGTTTCAATATTAATATTGCTTTCTTGCAATATTAACATTACATCAATTTCAATATTAATATTGCTTTTTTGCAATATTAATATTAATATTACATATATTTTGATATTTATACTGTTTTTTTGCAATATTAATATTGCATCATTTTCAATATTAATATTGCTTTTTTGAAATATCAATATTGCATCAATTTCAATATTAATATTGCTTTTTTGCAGTATTAGTATTGCTTCAATTTCAATATTAATATTGCTTTTTTGAACAAATTCAATATAAAATATTGCCAAATGTCATTATAAATATTGATGAATATAAATATAAATATTGATCAATATCAATATAAATATTGATTACCACCCCCCCCCCCCAAAAAAAGAGAGAGAGAGAGAGAGAGAGAGACAGCACATATAAATTAATATTGATTTTGTGCGTTCTGTTTTCACTAGTGTTCTCTACTAACTCACCTCTGACTTGGCAGTTTCCAACTGGCCCTTCATTGTTGCTTCGGACGTTGGGACCTCCTTTACTGCCGAATCGAACGCACCCTGCGCCCACGCGTTGGCTTCGGCCCCAAAATCCTTCAGCTTGGGAGTATTTTCCTCTGAAGGTTGTCTGGGATACGAAGGGAGTATGTGGAACAAGTCAATTACCTCCAGATCCGGACCCCGCTGCAGGGGTTGCAGCGGATGAGGATGAAGAGGATGGGGACGAAGAGGATGAAGAGGAAGAGGATGAGGAGGAAGAAGCACAAGATTGCGCAGTAATAATGTGCGTCTTGGTGTAGAACATGGCGACCTCCTCTTCTTCGAAATGCCACTTCTTGCACTCAAGCTAACGGCCTGCAGCATACACCAAGTGAGCACACATCCCATACTAGATAGAGCCCTGCAATCCGGACCTCGACATGATGCATGCTACCTACATTAAACAACTTGTGCAATATTTTACAAATAGAACTCTATCTAAGGTCTGCCTGAAATGTATGCAATATTAATATTGCCAAAAAAAAAATTATATTGAAATTATGCAATGTTAATATTGCCAAAAAGCAATATTAATATTGAAATGTATGCAATATTAATATTGCCAAAAAGCAATTAATATTGAAATTATGCAATATTAATATTGCAAAAAAGCAATATTAATATTGAAATGTATGAAATATTAGTATTGCAAAAAAGAAATATTAATATTGAAATTTGTAATATTAATATTGCAAAAAAGAAATATTAATATTGAAATTGATGCAATATTAATATTGCAAAAAAGCAATATTAATATTGAAATTATGCAATATTAATATGGCAAAAAAGCAACATTAATATTGAAATTGGTGCAATATTATTAATATTGCAGAAAGCAATATTAATATTGAAATTATGCAATATCAATATTGAAATTATGCAATATTAATATTGCAAAAAAGCAATATTAATATTTCAAATAAGCAATATTAATATTGAAAATATTGAAATTGATGCAATATTAATATTGCTTTTTTGCAATATTAATATTGAAAATATTGAAATTGATGCAATATTAATATTGAACAAAAGCAATAATAATATTGCAAAAGAGCAATATTAAAATTGAAAATATTGAAATTGATGCAATATTAATATGCTTTTTTGCAATATTAATATTGAAAATATTGAAATTGGTGCAATATTAATATTGCTTTTTTGCAATATTAATTAATATTGAAAATATTGAAATTGATGTAATATTAATATTGAACAAAAGCAATATTAATATTGCAAAAAAGCAATATTAAACTTGAAAACTTGATATTGAAATTGGTGCAATATTCATATTGCCTTTTTGCAAAATTAATATTGAAAATATTGAAATTGATGCAATATTAATATTGCTTTTTTGCACTTGAATATTATATTGAAAATATTGAAATTGATGCAATATTAATATTGCAAAACAGTTATATTATTAATAAAATTGAAAATATTGAAATTGATCATCTGCAATATTAATATTGCTTTCTTGCAATATTATATTGAAAATATTGAAATCGATGCAATATTAATATTGCAAAAGAGCAATATTAAAATTGAAAATATTGAAATTGATGTAATATTATTAATAATATTGCTTTTTTGCAATATTAACATTGAAAGTATTGAAATTGATGCAATATTAATATTGCAAAAGAGCAATATTAAAATTGAAAATATTGAAATTGATGTAATATTAATATTGCTTTTTTGCAATATTAATATTGAAAGTATTAATATTGAAATTCATGCAATATTAATATTGCTTTTTTGCAATATTATTGTAATATTGAAAAATTGAAATTGATGCAATATTAATATTGCAAAAAAGCAATATAACTTAAAAAAAAATATTTCTGGGACTTAGAGAATTACGTATGCCTGGCCACCAGTGAAGGATATTGCAAAAAGGAGCAATCAATATTAAAAAAAAAAAAAAAGTTTTTCCAAAAAAATATTGATTTAAGAAAAATAAAAGTATTGAAAGCTGAATTTAAGGTATCCGGTGCCACTAGGTCAGATTTTTAAGTTACACTGCCGGCCCAGCAGCAAAATCTGCTATATAAATTCAATATTTTCGTCAATATTAAGGGTGCGGACGCGTCTGTGAATAGAAATAAAAGCTTAGTAAAAATTATACGGGTTTTACGGATTATTTCACGGAAATTTTCTATATATGAATGCTATTTTAGGCCAGTGCACGCGAGTGCGCAAACGATATTTTGCGGAAAATTAGCTCTTTTCATGTTGAAACATCAGGCCAAACATAAATGTAATCTGAGCTTATCTTCACTAGGAATGGCATTTGATTCGGCTACAACAAATACAGGATGTGGACGAATACCCGGAAATATTTTCACTCCAAACCGTTAAACACGATGGATTTTCACTAGATTTTTTCACCCAAAGCCCACAAACGCGTCCGCACCCTTAATATTGATTTTTGATTAATATTAATATTGATTTAAAATCAATATCTCAAAACTCCGGGTAGTGTGTCTGCCTGTGTTGTCTGTCTGTCTGTGTTGTCTGTGTTGTCTGCGTGGTCTGTCTGCGTTGTCTGTCTGGCTGTCTGTGTTGACTGCATGTCTGTCTGTTCTGTCTGTTCTGTCTGTTCTGTCTGTTCTGTCTGTTCTGTCTGTTCTGTCTGTTCTGTCTGTCTGGCTGTCTGGTCTGGTCTGGTCTGGTCTGGCCATGGTCTGGTCTGGTCTGGTCTATCGTTTAGAGACACATTCTAGAGGATGCCACAAAAACGTCAAGTCTAATTAAAGCTAGACGTTCATCAAACCCGTCTGTCTGTCTGTCTGTCTGTCTGAGTGTGTGTGTGTGTGTGTGACTAGTTGTGTGTGTGTGTGTGTGTGTGTGCTGTCTGTCTGTCTGTCTGTCTGTGTCTTTCTCTCACTCACTCACACACTCACTCACTCACTCACTCATGATCACTCACTCACGGCACTCACTCACTCACTCACTCACTCACTAGACTCACTCACTCACTCACTCACTCACTCACCTCTCTGTCTGTCTGTCTGTCTGTCTTTCTTGTCTTGTCTTTCTGTCTTAGCTTGTCTGTCTATCTTGTCTGCCTGCCTTGTCTGTCTGTCTGTCTTCCCTGAGTAGTATAGGGTCGCACTTCATCACAATGGTTCAGTGCAGTTTCATCACACAAACCACACTAAGAGCCGTTATTTAATATTTTCTCTTCCTATTCTTTCTAAGTTCAAACAACAATTTCATTACGAATTTCTCTCTGGACTACTTTACACAAAAAACGAAAAAGTTATCATGTAAAAAGCCACACGGGGGCTTTTTGGCCTGAGCTCCTAGGTGTCTGGTGTGAGAATTGTTTTTCCACTAAGAGCCGTTATTTAGTTTTAAGGCTACCTATTTATAACTAATACAGACAGACAAAAGAAAGAAAAACTGCTATCTGTAAATAATTATTATTTAAATAAATAAAATAAAGACACATATAGGATGACAAACGAAGACACTCAGAGATTTAGAATATCCAGAGGTTGTGTTATGGTAAAGAATAACGAAAAGAGACCAATGGTAAAAGTTCAATGGAGAAGGAGGAAAGGTTATGTGTAAGAGTTTCTGCATCGGAAAGAAAAAATCGAAAGAGCAAGCACTGAAAGAAGCAAGGAAGTATCACGAGGAAAATATAATACCTAAAAACGAAGAATGGAAAATTAATTACGATAAAGAAACAAGAATAATCAAAAAAGAAAAGAAAAAAATTTGGAAGCATAAAGATTTTAAGTGCGAATGTGGTGCTGAAATACATAATGGAAACAAAGGGCGACATATGAAGTCTCAGAAACATATTTCTGCAACAGAAAAAGAAAAACCTCTAGTTCCTCCTAGGCCAAGCAAAGAGTATATGGAGAGAATAAAGAATGAGGAACATATTAAGGAAGATGATGTGAGCGAAGCCACTTGTGATGATAGGTGTAATATGTGCGGATACATGGAACATAACTGCCACTGCGGTTCAGGGTATGGTAAGTATTGGTAAACAAAAAAGGTTTCTCCGAGGGAACCACTGAGTTTCTATTTAAAGACAAGGAGGGTCCTCATATATAGGACACACACGAGGCCACGAGGGGACGACCGATTGAGGCAGACAAATATTTTAATTTTATAAAATTATATTTTCCTTGATATACTATTATCAAATATGGAGACACACACGTATAACGGCAAGGTCTACAGGTTGGATAGATTAAGGGAATATAAGATAAATTACGAAATCAAGTCTGTCAGGGGTCGGGATGTGCTATATATCAAACCGAAGGTAAGGGGGTATAAAATTGATACACCGACCGCCCAAAACTACTTGAACCAAGCGCAGTGTATTTTGAGCACCGTGCTATTCCAATAGCGCCACCTTTACCTACGATTGAAGAGAAAAAAGAACCGAAAGAAAATCTAAGAGACTTGTTGAGGTATGGTAATTATGATATCATAAGGGACGACAGCAAGGAACACGAACTAGGAATAAATGAAAGCCGATATGCGGTAAGGATTAACGGCAACTTCCGATCATTTACGATACGCGATGTAATAAGATTTATTGAGATTGTATTGAACGACTTTGTAAAACGACAAGCACCGCAAGATAAGGTTAGCGTAGGTATTGAGTTTGTGGATTACTATGGCTTACACAAAGTTAATCAAATCTCAGTTGAAAAAGTTTTAGAAAGATTGTCGGCAATATTTCAAAGCAACGAAAGTCTGTATATGGACGAGAACGGAATAAACTTTGATAAATTAAAATTTGTGTTGAAATCTGTTAAAATGCCGACGGGCGGAACAAGGCTACAGGTTTTGAACAAATTAGATATCTACAGAAAGAAAGGAGTAATCTGTATTACCAACAGCGATAACTTATGCTTAGCACGAGCAATCGTTGTAGTAAAGTCAAAAATTGAAAAACATCAAAAATACAAAACAATATTAATGGGAAGAAAGATACAGCAGGAAATGGCAGAGGCTTTACACAATGAAGCGAAAGTTATTAAGGATGTGTGTGGGATACCAGAAATTAATACATTCGCTAATCACATTAAATACAATTTGGTTATTGTTGAATTCCCTGACAAAATCGTTTATAAAACAGATCTACTTGATGCGAACGGCGAACGGCTGACTAACCTTTACATTCTAAAGACTGAAGGACATTACGATGCCATAACTAACATGAAGTCAATCCTAGGAAAGGAAAACTTCTGCGAGTTGTGTCTAAGGGGATACCAAAAAAGACATGCCTTATAAATAAATAATCTTTCAATAAACCAACGGATGTAAGGGAATAAATGGCAAGAACCAGTGGAAAGAATGTGAGCAGTGTAATAGAAAGTTTCCAAACACTGATTGCTTTAATAATCACAGGACAACAAACTGCGATGTTAAAGCGAAATGTAAATCGTGCGGTCTTAATTACAGAAAGAAGGATGAGCACAAATGCGGATATGCGAAATGCAGAAATTGTAAGGAACTGAGACCGCTTGAACACGAATGTGAAATAGTCCAAGAAGAAATCTTACCGCCGTCAGAGCAATACATATTCTTTGACTTTGAAGCGACACAGGACACAGGCGAACACATTGTTAATCATGCTGAAAGCCAGTATTACGATGCGAAGGAACCGCCAGTAATTCACATAAACATTCAAGATTCTGTAAGTGGGCTTTTGACACTAAGCACAGCGGATTTACATTTATCGCACACAATGCCCGCGGTTATGTCAGTTTATTCTTAAGTGGTTGGTTGATAATGATCAAACTCCATTTGTAATATTAATTTATGAGGGCGGTAAGATTATGATGATGACACTTAAGAAGTATCGCTTTATAGACCGCCTAAGTTTTCTTACGATGCTATTGTCAGACTTTCCAAAGACATTTGGGCTTACGGAACTTAAAAAAGGTTTCTTCCCGCACTTCTTCAATACGGCGAAAAATAGAAACTATGTTGGGATAATGCCACATAAGAAACATTACGGCTACGACTCGATGCGAGGAGATAAACGAAAGGAATTTCTTGAATGGTATGACGAACAAGTGAAAACACATAACCAATTTGATATGGCGAAGGAAATCGCAGAGTATTGTCATTCAGATGTGGATATACTGAGGAAGAGTTGTATAGATTTTAGAAATCAGTTTCTAGAGTTTGATATAGACCCTTTTCAATATACAACTATCGCGAGTTGTGTTATGGCTTTGTATCGTGCTAAGTTTATGCCAGAGAATTCAATTGTGATATTGAAAGCGGAAAAGCAAAACAGGATGACTTCTAGGGCTTGTGTAGAATGGCTAGCATACAGAAGAAGGTTAGACAAAACCGATATTAAACACGCATTCAACGGAGGTGAAAAAATGTTTCAACTCGGACAATCTCGTGTGTATGTAGATGGATGGGACGAGAAAAACAAAACCGCTTATGAGTTTTACGGGTGTCATTGGCACGGATGTGATAAGTGTTGGAATAGCAATGTTCTGAATGTGAAGAAGAATAAGACAATGGGCGAACTATACAAGGAAACAATGAGAAGAGAAAAACAACTTAACGAACAAGCGAAAATAATAAGTATCTGGGAGTGCGAATGGAGCCTGATGAAAACCAGTGAAAGACTGGCAGAGGATACAAACGAACGAATTACGGAACAAGAAGGACTAAACCCACGAGAGGCAATGTTTGGAGGTAGAGTGAATGCTCTGAAATTATATTGGAAATCACGACATGATAATGAGTATGCGAAATATATTGACATATGCTCACTTTATCCGACCGTGATGTATTACGACCTTTATCCAAGCGGACACCATATAATATTAGACCAAGCAACGACGATGGAGGGGGTTCCACCCCCTACAATAACCCCGCGGGTTTGGAAAGGGCACAGCCCCTTCCGATGATATGAAAAACAAAATTATAAACAGAGAATATTTCGGAGTGGCTAAGGTTAAGATGCTACCTCCGAGAGGCTTACTACACCCGGTCTTACCGAAGGCGGACAGAGGTAAGATGATGTATTACTTATGCGATAAGTGCGGAATGACTGAGCAACACGGCGAATGTAAGCACACAGATAAAGAACGAGCAATAACTGGAACATGGGCAACTCCAGAAGTTTACAAAGCCTTAGACAAAGGGTATAAGTTAATAAAAGTATATGAAGTATGGAACTGGAAAGAACAAAGCAGTAGTTTATTCAAAGAATATATAAAGACAGTCTCGAAAGTAAAACAAGAGTCCAGCGGATATCTCGCGGGCTGTAATACAGAAGCAGAAAAGCAAAATTACATAAACAGCATGGAAATCAAAATGGGAGTTAAGATGGATGAAAGCAAAATATTCAAAAACGAAGGACGGAGAGCAGTGGCTAAGTTGTGCTTGAACTCTTTATGGGGCAAGTTTGGACAGAAACAAAATAAAACACAGAACAAAAAGATAAAGGATAAAGACACCTTATACAAACTATTGAACGATAAATCAGTGGATAATATAAATATTAACATAATTAACGACCAAATTATGGAAGCCAGTTATGACTTAAAACAGGACGCGGTGAGCGACCCGATTAAAACAAATATTGTAGTTGCTTTATTTACTACATGCCACGCGAGAATGAGACTTTACAATATGATGGACATATTAGGGATTAGGATATTGTATCATGACACAGACAGCGTAATATATACGACTAACAAAGAAATTAATCAGGCAGATGTAGAGACAGGCGATTCACTGGGAGATTGGACTGATGAATTAAAAGGAGCAAAAATAAAAACCTTTGTGGGAGGCGGGCCGAAATGTTATGGATACTTATTAGATCATGGTAAGGCCAGTATGAAAGTAAAAGGATTTAGTATGAACTATGAAACGAAAAAAGCATTGAATTTACCAAATATGTTAATTGTAATAAGTTGCGGGCTAGGTATTACGAACACTGAATTATTTGAGAATGGTAAAAAATGAACTGGCTGAATTGTTGGAGACTGATGAAGAATTACGGATTGCTAAGCGAATTGAGAAGTCTGGAAAAGTAGTTATAGTAGAAAACAACAAGATAACGCGAGACAAACAAAAGGAAAAAATTACGAGTGAATACTTAGAAAAGATATTTAGTTTTACATATACGAAGAGACAACACAGCCAAACGATACCCCTCCCATACCCGGGTATGATACCCTGGGGTATGATACCCCCATCTTGCCCCACCCCCCCCAACCACCCCCGCCATTCATTCCCCCCCATACCCCTGGAGTATGAAACCCTCCCACCCCCCCACCCCCCCGAGGGGCATGTAGGGTGGGATGAATGGCGGGGGTGGTTGGGGGAGGGGAGGGAAGATGGGGGTATGGGGCCTTGGGGTATGATACCCGGGTATGGGAGGGGTATCGTTTGGCTGTGCAAGTTATTGGAATTGTAGAGAATGCGATTGAAACTAGACCTTTTGGATATTAATGATATTTGAGAATTGCGCTTCGTGCTACGCACTCTCGTTTATTCTCAAACATCGTCGGCCATTAAAGTATAAAACGATGTTTTGTGATGACGAAGTCAGAAAGAGAGAAAAAGAGAGAGAGAGAGAGAGAGAGAGAGAGAGAGAGAGAGAGAGAGAACACACACACACAAACTGTCTCTCTGTCTCCATACTCTATTAGACGAGAACGGACGAGGTGTGCCACACGTGCAAGGCCACTTTCACACCTTCAAAGAGGGCAAAAGGTATCAAGATGTCTCTCTCTCTCTCTCTCTCTCACACACACACACACACACACACACATATACACACATACACACATACATACATACACAGACGTACACACACACACAAACACACACACAAACACACACACACACACATGCACACACACACACACACATACACTCTCTCACACACACAAACACACCCACTTCCCCCCTCCCCCCCCCCCCACACACATACACACGCACATGAATAAACATTACATCCGCATACATTGTATATCAAATATTAAATCATTAATTTTTTCCATAAATTTTTTTTACCAGTCTATACATACACCAATGACCACCCTCACTAGACTATGTGAAAAATTTGGAAAACTTTCAATTGAGAAGAATAAGGAATTCTTTTCAGTAAAAGATGTTCAACAGATAATTGATGAGGAAATCAAGGCAATTGAAAAAAGTAGAGAAGGAAAGCCAACCGATGTTTTTTCCGTTTTGTAAGTATCGCGGGAAGAAGGTTTCAGATTTTGCTACCATCGACAAACCATATCTTGAATGGGTTATGAAACAGCCGTGGTTTGATAAATTTACAGACATTAAAAGTGAAGTAAAAAAATATTTACAAAAAAATCAATATTTACTTTATATATATCAATGACTGACCTGAACACCAAACAGGACTACTTAAATGAAATTGAAAAATGGAACCTTGACAGCGAAATAAAAAAACCAACAATTAAATGAACTAAACCTGACATTGTTTCTTTCTATGAACAATACAACCCGAGGGACGACAACGTGAAAGTAGTTATTCCATTGGAAAACGTGTTGGTTGAAGAGCCAAGCACACCATTTACGGCGACTGATTTAAAAGAGAATGGAATTACCGAAATAAAGGCGAATGTTGGTGAAGAGATAGCAAAGAAAGAAGACCAGCAAAATGAAACTGATATTTTTCTTCAATATGGTAAGTATAAAAAATAAAAATTGAAGATGTTGCTAAGATTGATAAACCATACCTTGCATATTTAATTCAATAACCTTATTTCAATAATAAAGATGCGGTAAAAAAATATCTCTAATATCACATTACCTTCCTTTTATTTTTTTATTATTATTTCTTTTCTTTCTGTATCACTGATCCTCAATAAAATTAGCGATAACATTAACATTTGAACCATTATTGGCAGCTCCAACGGATTTCTGTGTAAAAGTCAATGCATCACTAGGAGTCAAATATATATCATAATTTCTAAGATTTATTTGTTGAGTTGATTGAGAATTTACGTAAAGTTTAAAAATTGTTGTTCCGTTGGTAACGGCGCTTGACTTTGTATCAGTATCTACAATTGAATACTTAGAATCAACATCTGCAAAACCTGCGCCAGTTAGTGTCCCATTCAATACCATTCTTACTACACACGACTTACTATCTTCATTTGTAATACTTATCAAAGTTGGATAAACATTTGAATAATTTGTTAAATTAGCACCGCTCGCATCAAATACCGCTTTGTTTTGTATACTAATAATAGGACTTTCAGTGGTGTTTGCTGCTTTACTTCCTTCCACTTCATTTGTTATACTTGTGTTTATCGTATTCGTTCCCTCAATGAATAAACTGGCACTCGCTGTTTTAAGAGTTTGTATTCCAGTCGCTGCAAAGGTAATGTTGTATTTTGCAGGCTTACACCAGTATTAGCATTCGCATAGTCAATCATATGAACTAATTGAAATAATCCTGTTATGGGATTTTCAATATAAATCTTAATAGCACCAAACCCAAGATACTGAAATTGAATTTGAAATACATTTCCTTTGCTCCAGTCTGAGTCAGGCATAGCCGAAGTTCCATCGCACGGGTCATCCCAGTCTGCTTGGTCAATATAAACTGCGGCACTTCCTTTACAATGTGCAATATTCATTCCTGCTGTATTTTTGTAGAAATAAAATCCATCAACGAGTTCATTTCCTATGCCAATATATGAATAGTAATCTTTTGTATCATCCGTTGTCCATATAGCAGTAAAGCGGGCGAGGACACCTGTTCCAGTTCTATATTTTATTTTCCTTTTACTTACCAGTCTAGCATCTGCCGTAGCATCAGCAGTTGTTTTCAATTCAGCCATATTATTCAAAAATGACACAGACGATTTTGCTTCTGTTTTTGTCCATATCCTAGTATTAATGGTATATGGAAAGATTTCTTGTAAAACTGGTGTTAATTGACCTACTACTGCTTCGCCAAAAGCGGTTTTTGAATTATTTGTTTCAATATCACCATCATATCCGACCCTGACGTTTATGAATTCTCCGTCAGGATTTTCTGCGATTAAGTTTCTCTGGTGAGTTTTCATTGTTTGTTTATATAAACAAAAAAAAAATCTTTTTTTTTTTAAATTTTTGTTTTGGCTGAATTGTGTTTATGAAATAGAAATTATATTTGACTTAACCTGAACCTCTTGCTGAGTGATTGCTACGCTTACGTGCTGATGAGCATTATTCTGTGCAGTGCTAATGAACTCCCATCGTCTCTCATTGGAAAGGTCAAGCCCACTAACTTCACTTTGGTCTTTGCTCCACAGCGGGCGGGTATTATCCCAAGTATCAACCCACAACCAGTTGTATTGATACACATTTGAATTCATCAAAACAGAACCTTCAAGCTTAGGTTTCAAGCACATATAATCTTCAAAACTAGCGGGATATATTTCAAATTCAGAAGTCGTGCCCGTCAAGTGTGGTGTGAAAACTGGTAGTCTTAGCGGTTGCTCTGTTATCAATATCATAAGCGGTATTCTTGTTTTCGGTGTTGTGAAAGAGTGTGTGATAAATTTTCTTCAGCCTTTTAACATGCCCCCTATCAAAGCGGAGAATGATGTTTTGTGTAGTGGATTGAGCAATCGAATTTTTATACACATAAGGATAATCAATATTAAAACTCATACCTTCAGCACTCGCCACCTTTTGTTGAATTGATTGAATGACATCGGGATTAGTCTCTACCGCAAGGAACAAGCTAAGATTAGAAACACTTACATTACCAGCAGCAGCAACAAGCGCTCCGCCAGCAATTGATAAGGGGTCGTTATTGTAATAATAAATTTTAGGGGTCTGTTGCCACACAATCTGCATATTCAAATCTCTGGAAACATAATAGTCTTATCAAGAGCAAAAATAGTATTGTAAAGCATACCGAGATTAATCTTAACAGCGATAGAAGGCTCAGCAGAAGTAATAGAACCGCCAGAGAAATACTTAGGCTCGTTGTAAGCGACATTGACGACAGAGAGTTGCCCACTTCCATCCGCGATACAGGCATCATTATGGCGACGGGCATTAACAACAGGTTCACCAAACATAGCCTTAACACTTGCGGCAACATCATTACCAGCATCAGTCATTGTTGTTCTAAAAGTCTCCTTTACTATTTGTGAAGTTGAGATATTAATCTTACTATCTGCATTACACTTTTGAAGCATACATCCCGCACCACTTCCATTATCGTGGTTTTCAAGTGTCAGAAAGTCCTTCATAGAAGTTTCAGCCTTCCAAATAATCTTCGTAAAATTACCAACTTCATTTACATCACACAGATAAACACCGCTACGGGTTTGAAGTTGAATTTGTCTAATAGGAGCCAGACAATCCATATAGCATTTGTTATGGTTCGCTGCAATTGCTGGTGGTGCATAAGTAAAACTCAAGACAGAGCGGGCTAAGTTAAATGGCCTGCTGATAAGGTCAAAGTTGCTTTCTTGTCCTCCTGCGGTAGTAACAGTAATATTTCCCGCACCTTCTCGCGGAGTTAGTTTATTCAAACGATACGAAGCACTGATGTAGTCAGTTTTAGAAAAGTCTAGGTCGCCTCCGTGTTGTGTGGGCGTTTTGTTTTTAGGTTTTTTGAAGTAGTGTAAATTACCTAATTCACCAGAATGTATTTATAGAAAAAATAATTAAATCAAAAATAATTATCTAAATTTTAACAAATTGAAAAATGATGTAAATAAATTAAAATAATTAGTCTCTCTGTAAATCAACAATGTCATAACGACTCCCAAACCATTAAGATTTACAGCCCGATCGTTTTCGTCTGTAAGATAAAACCTATATACATTATTTGAACTGGTGGATAATTTCTTACCATACTCAGACCCACTTCCGTCGTATATAACGGCTCCAAATGGAATTTCGTTGGCTGTGTATATTTCTTGTAGCACGTGATTATCTCCTTCACCAACTAAGTCCGATTGAAGGTATAAAGTCTTTTCACCAGTTAGAATAATTACATTTGGCGATTTGATAAAATCATTAGCGAAGAAATATGTTGAATTTCTATCAAACTCCATAACCTCGTGAATACGGGTATCGCCATCAAATATAAACTGCGGTTGAATTCCTTTATTCTCTGACACACTGAATGTCAATTTTCCCTCTTCTGGTTCTATGTTGGTATTATTACTGGATACCACATAAGTATAATTATTTAGGCTGTCTGCCGTCAATATCTCAGATAGTTTATTTTTTAGATTGTTCATTGTGTAGTTTCCCTCAGGTATCGTAATTAAAGCCTCATATCCGTCTTCGCTAAGTGTAAAGGTATTATATGGCGAGGCCACCGAATAATACGACTTCGGAATGTAAATGTGTAATATTTTGCAGTGTGTGGGATTGTCTAGCCCCTTCATATTGACTTCGTGTGTAAAGTCGCTGTCTGTGCCAGTTATCCTATTTTTACTATTTATGTACTAAATACTACTTGACCTACCCCCTTTGTAGTTCATGAAATTTTAGAATTGCGATTCGTGCTGTCGCACTCTCTCTTATTCTAAAACATCGTTTTTTCTTTTTCAAAAAAATTAATGCTTATTGTAATCCTTAAAAGTGCGTAGCCCCCGATGTTTGTTGAAGACGTAGTCTGAAACAAATATCAAATAAAGGTGTCAAAACCATACCCATTCTGTGATTTTAATTTTTCTGCTTCTTCTTCTTTTAAGTCTGTGAAACCCGAACTAAACTTAAACCTGTTTCCTTTCGCCCGCTCCATTAAAAACCTCATACTATGCCAACCACATGTGTCTGAGGTGTTTGATTGATTTTTAACTTTATTTACTTTTGTAGATTTCATCGCTTGCTATCGCTCCGAGATACCATCCATATTTTTTCATTATGTCATCTATTTCATTAGTCATTAGTCCGCGACCCTCTCCAGTTTGTTCGTCTGGCGGTGGTTGTCCGTCTGTTGGCGGTGTCTCCGCGACGCTCGGGGGTGAAGTGTCCTCTGGTGGTGTTTGGTCTGGCGGTGTAGTTGTATCTGTTGTCGGCTCTGGTGGCGGGGGTAGGGTAGTTGGTGGCATCCCTTCATCAACATTTAAATCCGCTGAAACGTGTTTATCAACATTTGGGTCTAGTGTCATTTTGCTAGTTAGAGTTTTTACAAAATCCTTTTTATTCATTGTGTGCCTCCAATCATTGCGGGATAGATTTTTTTTTAATTATTTTTATTGAAAATACCTTATCAATTAATTCTTCTAATGTCTTCGCTCCATTCCCTTTTTGTTCATTAATACCCATATACTCTTCATATCTAGCATAATCCGCTACTTTTCTTTTTACGTTTTCCTTTTCATTTCCAACATCAATATTAAACCTTTTAATCATGTTAATTATCCACTTTGAAGTGTCTTTGTAATTTAATTTTTTATGACCTTCACTATCTAGTCTCTTTTTTAAAGCCTGTGCTAACTCTTTTATAGTAATGTTTGGGTGATACGTTTTTGAAAATCCAGAGATTAAAAATTGATTAATTTGTAAATTTTCAAGATGCTTACCCTTTTATTCCGCCTTTGTTTCATTTTCAAGTTTTTCTTTATATTCTTCTGCTAACTTTTTCTGTTCTTCTAAAGATGTTGCTGTGGCTATAGCCGTCTGAATATCTTGACTGGCTTTTTGTAAGTCCATGAGACTCATCTTTTTTATGAACTTATCTGTATATCCTGCTAATTTCAGTGTTTCAATATCTTTCCGCTTTTGCTTTTTTTCTTCCTCATATTGCTCTTTCGTTTTCAATGGTGTTTCATCTCCTAAATTAGGTAATGGTGGTGCTTGTGGCGGTGCTCCTAATGGTGGCGCTTGTGGCTGTCCCTGCTGCGGTGGCATAATATATTGATATTCTGGTGGCGGTGGTAATGTTTGTATCCTATTTTTTCTGTCTTCTTCATATTTTACATCTTCTATGAGTTTTTGCTCCCTTCTTAGTTCTCTGGCTTTTTGTTCTTGTCGTTCATTAATATCCGCTAGTTCTCTTTTATGTTCCCTGTCCTTTATTTCTTTTTGTTACTCGGCATCGGCTATGTCTTTTCTTTCCAACCTCTTCTTTTCTTCTTCTATCTCATCCCTTTTCTTCTTTTCCTTTTCTTCCTGCTCGTGCATTAACTCATATTTCTTTTGTAAGTTGCTTTGTATCTGTTTTCTGTTTTCATGTTCAAGACGATTGAAATCAGATTTGATTATTTTTTCCATCGGTTTGCGACTAGCCCTTTGCGACTTTGGCTTACCAATATATTTCAAAAACAACTTAACGATTTGAAGTGTGCTCATATCATTTGTTTTCTTACCAAAATTAAGATAATATTTTTTACCCTTTTGGATAATATATGGCCTCCCGCTCTTATTCCTATACACTCGCGGGGGTCTTACCTTAGGTTTCCTTGTTTCTTCGTCGTTGGCAAGACCCGCTTCGGCCCCTATCGTACTACCGACTCCGAGCAGAGTCTACACACCTCGTGGAGCCTTTCAACCTTACGACGGACGCGCGTTCCGCCCGAGAGGAAATGGATTAGGCCCGATAACCGGAATCGATGCTCAACGATCGCTATTTCGTGGGCGTCTTTCACCATCGTTTGGACCGCAATCGCCACAACAGTCTACCGCTTCTGGCATTTCAACGCTTTTTCGTCGAAGCCCCCGCGTCACAGGTGCATTTTCCTCGCCTACGGATCCTAGACGTGGAGATGGTGACGAATTTCTCTCTCCGTTCCAACAAAGTGGAGACGACGAAGGCCAGCCTCGCGATCGCTTCGCTTTTTTGCCGGAGCCCCAACGGCCGAGGGGAGTAACTTTTGCTCCTCAAGATCGAACGGGCCCGACAATCAGCGAGAGTGATAACGAAAGGGCAGCAGCGACCTCAGCGGAACCCACACCCGTAGATCCCAGCCAGGCCGGTTTGGTAGTACACCTTTCTGGAGTACACCTTTCTGGTATTGGTTCTTATTCCGCTTTCTCGTCTGCTTATTTCCATTCCGCGTCCTCTTGCCTTCGTCGCTCTTTCCGGATGTCCGATTCTCACGAGTCGCGCTCGGGGCTGGGACTGTTCTGGAAGAGGAAGAAGAGGAGGATGACGAAGAAGAGGAAGAAGATGACGAAGAAGAAGAAGAAGAATAGCCAGATGGGTCTCGATCATCATCATCATCTCGATCGCTTCTTTGTTTTGGGCTCTGAGGCCTGCAATTTGTCTTCGCTCGCTTGCGTCTGCTGTCTTCTTTCGGACCCTTAGGAGATGGCGGTTCTTCCTTCTCTTCCTTACCGGTACGAGCTTCCGCTGCGTAACTCAATTTCCGTTGCGAGGACGACTCGGCGGATGAGTGATGACGCGGAGTCGAACGGGATGAGAGGCGTGGGGATCTACGGTTAGCCCCAACAGCCGTACGCGCGGTTCTAGTAGCGGAAGTACGTCGAGGAGGAGGCCATAATGGTCGCGCTGGTCCTAAGGGCCGTACTCCTGCCATCACATATTGTCGTACGAACCTCCCAACGACGGAACCTTCCGTCGAAGGAGCTGGGCCTGACAATAAGGATGATGAGGAAGATGAAGATGATGAAGACGAGGAAGACGAAGAAGACGATGAGGATGATGAAGTCATTGAAGACGAACTACTTGAATCTCCTATCTGGGAGAGTCTAAATGTTTCGTTTTCACCTAGGAGTCGGAACTGAGGGAAGTCAAACTCTGGGCCTGAAGGCTGCTGGGGTCGTGGGAGATAGCCCCTCTTTGTGAACATCGCGATGTCCTCGAATAGGATGACTTGGTTTGCCAGCGCTGCTTCAAGGCGTCGATGTGTTTGAAAGGAGGTGACGGAGTCCCACCCAGCATCAACGGGGATCAAAGGTAGTGTTAAATACGCAGCGATATCCCGTGGATCACGAGTGTCTGCCCTAGTTCCGATATACGTGGCGGCCAAGTCGATACGGTGAAGATTCGATACCATCTCCGATGTCCCTCCGTGATTATGGATCGCTGAGGCGCCATATGGGTAACCCCTGGCTCGCAGTGCCCTCGAATACGGATTCAATATGTCTGCAAGACACGTTGAATACGCACCCGGGTGGACTACGACATGGGTCTCCTCATAGTCTGCCGCGTTGACTCCATGTTGAAGGGCCCGTGCCTCGGTTTGTATTTGCATAAACCAAGGAACCTGAGGGAGCGTGGTGCACGAAAACTTCTGGTCGTATGTCCTTGACGGTACTCTGTTGAGAAGAAAGTCTTGTAGGGGTGCCTTTATGTTGAAGCCCGCCTCCCATCGGCCTGCCATGGCCGTTGAGGGCTGCTGTAGCATGTTTACCTGCTGCTCCACTATCTCTGTGATTCGGGTCGATCCAATGAACTCGAAAAGCGTAACCTTGTGGAGAGTTCTGTCCTTGATCTCTTTTGATGATAGGGAGCTGACTATTTGTAGTACAAATGGTCATATCCATATGGCCAAAATATGTCGAGGGCAGCAAGCATACATCGTGAACACCTTCTCGCTCTCACAATAGCTTTTGATGTCAAATGGATTGATGCAATACCTTATATCTGCGATCGAGGGTAAACGAAAAAGATAGTAAAGGCATGCAAACCATTGCCATATATGATCGAAGCCGAACCTGTACAGGAGATAGAGTGGGAAGCCGAGGTAATCTTGCGGTTGGCCTTGTGCAGAGCTCTGTCCGATGCGTACTGGTTGTACTGCCAGTGCGTGGGACCATGGAAACGGGACGGCGTATTGCATGATTTGTTGCTGTACGCCTAGCCCTCCATGTCCCGGGTAGAGTCCTGACAAATGACCTGCAAAACCATACTGTCTCGTTGCAGAGTATGCCATGTATCGTCTGAAGAGGAATGTATCGGATATCGGCTCACAATCGCGGATGCCAAAAGCCAGAATTGAAGCCAGCTGTGCCCTGGATCGTCCCCACACCGGCGGGTGATGAAACACCGTCAATGAGGTCCGATTCATCAGCAAGGCCGGTAATACCAACTTGAGTGGAAGACCATTTAGCAACTTTGCAATATGGCCGATAGAACGGTTCGTAATGACGAACTGCTCTTCGCCTTTGCGCGGTCGCTTGGATTGATCTGCGTATGCATCCTGATGAGTGCGTGTTTCCAGGCGGAGCCATGCTTCCTGCCGAGGACCCGGTGGGGGCTGTCCTGTCAAACCGGGGACGAACGCCAAACATTCCGAAAGGAGGACGTCGTCCGGCTCGAAGGGGCTCGCCGGGTGTCCAAAGTGGCATGTTGACATGCTCCGCATGGTGACGCCTGTAAAGGTCTGTGCGATCTGAGGGTCGATATAGCCTGGGCCAATATATGGCGCGATATATCCTTCACTATCAAGGAAGATTCTATCTCTATCGGTAACCTTGCTCATGACATCCTGCATTTTACGGTCAGATATCCTCGACCACGCGTTCGCCTGTTGACACCTGGGGGCCACGTATGCGACCGTACGAATCGGCTGGTTCGTGCCCGCTCGTGTGGTCACGTAACTGGTCTGATTCGTTTGTTCGTACGTAGTGACCTGCAGTCGTCGGCGGATGCACTCGGCCTCGTTCAATTGTCCGTTTGCGACTGGGATGTCATAGCTACCTTCTCGCGGTCGCTGAGCGAGCTCAAGGCGGTAGCGTGACACCTGGATGTTATGATCATTAGTAAAAGACCAATCGGAGTAGATACCTAAAACTCGTATCAGGTAAGGCAGATAGTGGTAACCGCGATGGTTGCAAACAGGGTGAGAGTATAGTTGTATTAGGTCTTCCCAGTAGGGTTTGAGGCGGATGATCGGATTCTGAATGATGAAAAGAGATTTTCGATCATCACAGACGTCCTTGATCCTGACGCCTCCTACCTGCGGGACGGCCGGTATCACTATACGTCGATTGTGTGCCTCGATCTCGAAACCGACGCGTGTGCGGGTGGCCATCTGCACTCCTAAAGAGTAGGGTAAGATACCTCGCTTGTCTGGCGTTGCTAAGCCCGCTCTTCGTGGATAGTCTGGGACAGGTATGTTTCTCCTTCCTATATCTTCAATAGGCCTCGTTACTGTCGATATGAGTTGGAAGGTGTTCTGATATCCACCTTCCTTCGGGTATGTGTTGACAGCATGTGGTGAGAGGGTGCTATATCGGGATGAGATGATAGAGTAACCGAGAGGTCGAGATTCTTCCTGAGCTGTTTGGGTAGAGGTCTGAGGTACCAAAGAAGGGAGCGAAGCGGGAATGGCAGGTGAGAGCGGGGAAGCAATCAGTGGTCTCCGAATAGGATGAGACTGTATGTTTCCCGTTCTTCCTGGCGTTCGGTTCCGTGTGTTAGGAGACGAACCTGCGACCGCTGTCACGTCCTTCCGGTCCTGTGCGGAGAGCGGAGCTGGAGACGGAACGTTAGGAGGAGACCAGGCAATCGACGATGGCGATGTTGTTCTGGAGTAGCTGGGCGATGCGGGCACAGGGGACCCCATCATCCCGGGCGTGTCTTTCGATCCCGGCTTGCGTGTAAAACTTGGCGGAGGTGTACCTTAGATCGCTCTGGTAGGGGAGTACGCGGGTGACAGTGCGTTGGGCGCCGGCGCTTGTGGACTTTGCGTGGCCCATTGACTTACTCCCGAGCTCGAAGAACTCGAGCTCGAGCTCGAAGACGAAGCTTCCGTAAAATCAGGGTGGGCTATCGTCGCGTCGTCCTCAGCGGCCGGTGGTCCCTGTGCAACTATTCCCGGGTCGCGCCTAGCTGGGAGCGGTCTCGTGATCACCAAAGACGAGACTGACGTAGCTGCTTGTCTGGCAGCACTGGTTCGTGAACGCGTCTGGGTAGCGGGCGAATCCTTGCTATCCTCTACTGTTGTGTCTGCTTCAACAGACTGCTCATCCTTGTTCTCTTCCCTGTCCTCGTTGTCTTTTCCGTCTGCGGTAAATGCCACCAGAGGAAGGAGACTAAAAGGACATTCCTTAAGGTCTTGTTGAAGGGTCCCTTCCACGTTATCATCCGTGGGGAAGTCCATCAACGTAACCACCTGATTGCAGGGGCCATGTTTCAAGATGGTCTTACTGCGCAAAACGTTTAACTCGTCGGGCCTCCGGGGCGGGGATAAAATTTCGAACTCGTCCAGAAGGATTTGTTCGTCATCCGACCTTGTTGGTAGAGCTGGCCATTGTTGGCCGGCTGCCAACAAAGTGAAGGGCTTATCCGCGGAAATGTTGGTCTGCATGATAAGCGCAGTACCTAACAAAACGTCTGCTCCCGGGGGGACATATTGGGATGTGTAAAGGTATATCTCATCCCAACCTCGCGTGGCGTTGACTTGGATATATATCCGAATTCCTTTAACCATGGTAATTGTCCCTTGAGCCGTTCGGGCTGTCAAAGAAGGCAAGTCTCGCTCCAAAAGACCTAGCTGTCTCGTTAGGCGCGGGTGGATTAGACCCAAGGTATTGCATCCTGTGTCAATAATGACAAAGATGTCAATGGCCTTTGCGGATGCTTGATCCAGTCTGGCGATAGCCAGAACGCGTCCCTGGAGGACGTTTGCCTTTCGCGGACGTCCAGGAACGACTGTGCGGCACTCAAAAGCCGTGTCGATCTTGGAGTCGCATGTCTTTACCTGATCGGGGGAGTCCGCCTCATCTTGAGAAGCGATTAGGGCGGTCACCGCGGGATTCTTGCGTTCCTTCTTCCAAGGCGCCGGCTTCTTGATAGTGATCGCATTGGCCCCAGTGAAGGCGGCTCCCGTATTTCGTGACGAACGTGAGGCAGTACTTCCCTTAAGTTGGTCCGAATTACCGAGAGTGCGTGGGTTGCCGGATCGTGGTGGACACCAGTCAGCGTTGAGCCCTTTTTCCAAGTCGCGGACTCGATTCCTACAGACTTGTAAAGAGTGGTTAGGTTTGTCGACCTTTCCAAATCGCTTGCAGTAGGAGCAGGGCTCCGTACTCTTGCCATGCGGGGCGCGATTCTCCTTGGCTGGATCCTTCGGGGCCGGGCCAGGACGCTTCGGGGCCGGGCCAGAGCGCTTCTTTTCCACTACTTGCAGTTGAGCGTCCGCCGGGACGTCACGGGGCCACCGGGGCTTCGTCTTCTTCGTAGACTCCTTGGCTTTCTCTCTACGCGGCGGGCGGCGAGATGACTCATGCTCAGCAGGCGTAAGGATCATCTTCGGGTCCCAATCCGTAAGGACCCGCGAGTTGGCTTTGAGGATGAGATGCTTGAGCTCGTCAAGGGTACGCGTCGGCGCAATACCTCTCCTCCTTCTTTCTTCCTGCATGGTTTCGATGTGTTGTATCTCTACTGGAGATACACATCGCCGGGCGATCTCGTACTGAGTGGCGTCGGTCGACACGATACCTTCGTTGAGTAGTTGCCTAAACAACTTCTGTAATCGTGTTATGAACATAGCCAAATCTTCTTTGGCCCTACGTTTCATGTCGTTACGGTAGCCCAGGCTGAAAGATTTGGTGACATCGTAAACGATGTCGATCTTCCACCGTGAGTCAACCCGGTAATCTAACCAGATCCAAGGTAGGAGCTGGAGAGACTTTTCGTAAGGATCCCGCGACGAGATCCTTGCCGCCCATGCGTTCAGGAAGTACTCGGCCTCCGTCTTGGTCATAAAGGCAGACAGGTGCGATAGAAAGAAGCGTAGCGTGTAGCCCAATGTCACGTGCTCGAACTTCAGCTTCTTAATCTCCCGTTGTCGGCGTTGGTACTTCTCCGTAGCCGACTCCACGGGTGCCACCATCATCATCAACGATCCGCCGTTGTACGCCGATGGGCACCGCTTCGGGTCCGTGGCTGTACTTCGTTCCGAGAGCTGCTCTCCGAGTGGGGCTCTTGGCTCGTGGAGCTTGAAGTGCTTGAGCCGGCTGCGGGGACCTCGGGTTCCGGCACGTTCGTGACCGCTGCCGTGAGCTCGGGTTCGGATACCGCTTCGTCTTCCCCGGGGGGAGGCGGACGAGGCAGAAAGGTGTTATCCAGAAATGTGTCTCCGACGGCCACGACCGCAGGTATGTAGTGCACAGGAATCGGCCTGTGTCACGAGGTAACCGCAGGCCCGCGCGCACACAACAACACGCTCATAACCATCGCTTGCGACAGGCCTTGTACCAGAGTGCCTATTGGAATAATCTGGTCCAGAAATGGGCTACGAATATTTCGACTCGGGCTCCGGTCCCTAGCCGCCGGCCGCAACAATATGGCCCACAGTGTGTACAGCGACGTGCACCAAGACGCGCGCCTACCGAACCGTGTCTACCCCACCCGGTAGAACCCCAAGGTTTGGTCCCCGAACCGCGTAGCGATCCCTACGCATCACGCGCGTCCTATCCCCAACAGCGCCGAGCTTTGCGGCCACTCACTCATTCAATGCTTATGCTTCGAACGTTGACAGAGCCACAATATCGAGCACCCCCTTCTTCAGGACAACTGCGTTTTCGTCCACACTCCCCTGAATACGAGCCGGAGGTGTGCAGGACGCAGTGACAACCCACGGAGTCGAATCCGGACCCCATAAAGTCGCACATTGTGGCTCGGCTAACATTACCGCATGATCCGGATCGTCCCCCGATCAGCGGCCTAGACTGGCTCTCTATGCACATGACTTATGATCCAGGTATTTTGCATGTCACAGCGGACGACATCACAGGGTTGTTCCCAGACCCCGTCTTGATGCTTTCAGAAACGTTGTGTCGTCAATACCTCGACGAACAGAAAGATAAAAAGGCTGAGCCTTCTAGACCCAAGTTCACTCCGGATACGATCAGCTCCAACCTAACACATCCCCAGAAGAAGAGAGCGCAAGATTTTCTCAAGCGTTACGACGGCCGATTTTTAGATAAGGCTGGTTGTTTTACGCACACTGCTATCTCTTTGAAGCTACGTCCAGGAGCAAAGCCCATTTGGGTTCCATGCCCTCGATGGACGCCTGCTGTCAGAGAGTTCCTAACTCAGTGGGCAGACGCAATGCTTGCTCACCGTGAACTTTTCGCATCGGCTATAACTCTCTACCTGTCTTAGGCAAAGTCTGCAGTAAGAAAGGCGTCGCCGCCGACACCAGCAAGATAGATGCCATTCTGAGGATTAGCGAGCCCCAGAACATCACTGAGGTCCGCTCCATCCTTGGCATGACAAATTTCATCCAGGCCCACATCCCTGACTACTCTCGCTTGGTGGCGCCACTCACCGATCTACTCAAGTCCTCAAACGCCAGACCTACGGGATCCAATTTTTTCCGCGAGAAAGAGAAGAAATGTTTCGCCAAGCTCAAACGTATCCTGACTACGCTACCCATCCTCGCCAAGTACGACAAGACGCAGCACCTCTACCTTCGTACCGACGCAAGTATCGTGGGCATCGGCGGAGCTCTACATTCGGGCCCAGACAAAACATCTCCCGTAATCTCGTATTTCTCTCTCAAATTTACGGAAACCCAATCCCGGTGGGTCATGTATGTTCGGGAAGCTTACGGTATAATCTACGGGGTCCAACAATCCCGTTACTATATCGATGCTAGTGATCATCCGCTGACAATCGTTACGGATCATCGCCCGCTCATATGGCTTTACCACACCAGAAGCCCGATGGTTGTTGGTTGGGTCCTAGACCACCTACAAACTATCCGCTTCAAGGTAGAATACATTCAAGGTAAGCAGAATCTCCTTCCTGATGCCTTGTCTCGTATTCCTTGCATATCGCCAGGCCAACCCACTCTCCTCGGGGAGGTCGAAGCGACGAACCAGCTATTGGACATTATCCCGGCAACTATGTTACAGTCCAGTGGACGTTCCTTTTGGCTCGCGATTGAAGGGACTCACCCGCAATTAGACACGCGCTTTAAGAAGCACGATTGTCGGATCTTGCGTGGAGTACCAACGGTCAAGACCTTACAGGCCCCATGGGACTATGCCATAGTCATTCCTGCCGCGGAACGTGCTCCCGAAATAGCTCGTCAACTTTTTGCCCTCAACAAGCCTTTTGCTGTCCTTGTTCCTCAGGATATGGTACATATTATTTCCGATGGTGATACCATCTCACGAGAGACAGTACTAGCTTGTCACAAAATCGTCTTCCTAGAGGACAATCTTGTGTGGCTTGTTCATAATTTTGGATTAGACCGCCATGCCGTGCTTAATATGTATGCTACATCACATGCACTTCGTGTTACACGCGACGATATCCAATTAGCGCAGAAAGAAGACCCACTCTGAAACCACTTTGGGAAGGATCGACATCTATCGGACAAGGCAATGGTCTTCTCTTTCTCAAAGGAGGATTGGCTGTACACATCATGCCCGACCGCTCACGCCGCATATATGTTCCTTCCGCTCTCATACGCAAGCTTGTCTCCCATGCTCACTTGCTCCAGAACCACGCAAAGGTCCCCACCCTTGCTCCATATATCCATCAACGATACATATGGTTCGGACCTGATGGGAAAGACAGGATGCACGCCGATATAGGGGCTATCCTCAAAGCTTGCCACTTTTGTCAGCTTTCCCACGCCCGCCTCACACATAACCATGGTCGCTATAACTCGTTAGTCTGGAATCACCCAGGACAGGCTATAGGCATAGATCATGTTCACATAGGCATCGATGGCGTATTAGAACAGTATGTGCTAACCATTGTTGATTTATTCGCAGGTTACCTACTTTTCGTCCCAGTTGTATCCACTACTGCTGAGGAGACCGTAGAGACCATCCTCGCTCGGTGGGTATGCCTTTTTGGTTTTCCAGAAGCAATCCTCTCCGACGATCATGGATCTTTCCGTGGCAATCTTGCCAAGGCCTTCTGCAGCATGGCTGGAATCGACTGGTTAACCACCGCACCATACTCTCACCACCAGTTAGGCATGGTATAACGCAGGCACCAAAGCCTCCGCCGCGCTATCCAGGCACTCTCAGACAAGGACAAGAAAACTTGGCCCAAGGCCATGCCCGCTCTTTCGTTCTCGCAGAACACCTACGTCTCCACTGCCATCGGCGTCTCGGCCTTTGAAGGTATGATGGCCCGCCAGCCACGTACGTCGATCGACATCTTCGACACTCCCGAAGTCATCGCTGCACGCGCGGCCCGATCAACCGCCGCAATGACCAAGTCCGGAACAACGACAATCCAGACGTCGGACCAACTCGACACTCTCCGCCTCGCCCGGATTGCTGTCACCGCCTACATCAAGGAATACGTTTCCTTCACCCGCAAGGCCGCCAACGAACAAAAGAACAAGCAACGGCGACGCAAACTACCTGATTGGAAGATCAATGACCGAGTCACTGTCTACCGCCCCAAGCAATCCACCAAAGGTGTTCCCGCCTCTTCTATACTTCAACACGACGGACCTTATGTTATTGTAGCCAAGCTCTCCAACAACACCTTTCGCCTCCGCCACGAACACACCAACAAAATCTTGCGCAAAATCGACATTGCACATCTCAGTCCTTACAAGGCTCCGTCCGACTCGGCTCAAACCATCGATCCAGTCCGGGACCAGGACCACAATGATGATAAACAAGACTATGTGGTTGGTGAGGTGATCGCATTCATCGATGATGGCTTACTCAAGTTAGGAACGATCATGGACGAAGACCCCGCAGACGATCGCGACGATTTCCGCGTTCACCAGCTCGGCATCACTTCGCTCACGAACATGCAGTTCCGCCCCGTCTACGTGGAACCGATTATTCATCCGGATGGTACAGTCACCGAAGGACCGACTCACCTCCAATGGACGAAGCCTCTCAACTCCTGGAAGAAGATGACACTCGACAGCGAGAATGATCAAGTCGTTCATCGGGATATCCAGTTTCGCACCGGCTCTTCTAACAAGACTAAGGGTTACATCATTCCTGAACAGCTCAAACGTTTACGCAAACCTTACAACGGTAAGACGTACGACTTTCATTTCTTCAAAATGAGATCGAAGTAGACACTCAAGTGGTTTTTTGCTCTTAGAACTCCCGACGGACTCTATCAACTTTCCCACTTTCCATACAAACCCGCAAGCTCTAGTATTTTCCACAGGCTTGTACGATAGTCATATTCACATATTTTGAATAGGATTCAGCCAAGGCGGGTCACACAATGCTATTTACCGCTTTGAACACGTAGTGATAGTGTTGGCCCCATGCTCCTATCTCCTGATGTATGATTGGGTACACTATATCCGTCCTGCCTCTGTATGTTGATACTACCTTGATCATTGCGCTGACACATATACGCACGCACCATATCGCGCATTGATCTACATCTGCAATATTCTCTTTGATTCGTTTTTCTTTTACACCTCTCTACATAACTATTGGTCAATTATCTGTTACCATTCGTTTCGATCGCAACTCAACCTACCGTTATGGTCTGGGGGGGGGGAGCTATCGGAATCAATACCGTACCGGACCGAATTATCAATACTGTGATAAACTTATTCGTTAAACTTCTTCAAGTTTACTTCAAGTTTACACTTCTATTTTTAGTTCCGGCACTTCATTTTTCCCGTTTTAATATCAACTGTCATAACTCGTAGCTGTTACGTTTTCAACTACTATTAACAGATACGTTCAAGTTCATTAATCCATTAACGGCTATCTTTTTTAAGAATGCTGACTATTGCCTTTTTGTCCCATATCTACATGACTGTGATAAACTTTTATTCCTTTTAACGCTTTTTACGGCTCCCAGTCATTTATCTATTCTGCCCTTCAAGTCAAATAGGTAATACTTAACGGCCATTCAAGTTAATTGGCAATAGACTTTATTTTTTCTCAGACTGACTTGAAAATATCCAACTGCTACACAGCTGCAGTTGGCAGGTACCACTTGAACTCTTGTCAGTTATACTCAGAATTTGTCTTGTTTCGCAAGATACAAGTAGTCTGTCATGAAACTGTACTGAATAAACTGGAATTGACCATCCCAGAAGTTTTTTTGTACAATCCCCAGACCTCGGAAATATTTCGTGTCTAATGACAGCCGTGTGGCTATTCAAGTTAATGCTGGTTCGGGTAATTTCCTCACAGGGCTGTAGTCCAGACTTACAATAAACGAAGTTGACCGCTCTGATATTTACTGGTATTTCACCTGCTCTCGTACTGATAGTCAGTTACTCAATGCAGCCATAGTGCCACGCTTGTTAAAAGTTCGTTGTACCTGCCAACTTGAAGAGTTGTGTTACAAACTCACACTACAGTGGCACTGTCAGCACCCCACCATGCTTAGATCTTTCGGAACAAAAAAAACTGTTGTGAAAAAGCTTGTCTAGAAGCTGAGATCAGCGTCCCACCACACTAAATCCCCTCAATTTACGTATGTAGCGGGGTAGCTTCCCTAAACTCTGCGTTTTAGTGATAGACTCCTTACTTTGGATATGGGAAAAAGGCAATGGTCAAGCTTTCAAGTTCTAAAAAGCTAGCAGTGGTAAAGGGAAATATTAATAAATTGATCTGTTCAAGTCGCTGCGTAGTATAGCAATTTACAATTGGTATTGACAGTGTTTTTGTTATGTAGGCGCAGATAGGTAAATATGTGCTGCCTCCATATGCCCCGGTATCACGCCAGGTGTTATGATACCGGTGATATTAATATTAATACTGTGATCCGTAGCTATAGTTAATGTAACGATAATATTATTATGATGTACCGTTACATCTTTTTAACCGGAAATATTATCGTTACGCCGGACACGGGAATTGGCTGGCTGGTTTTGCCTTGGTTGTTTTGGGCTCCGCTAGTCTCCCACATTTTCTACCATCTTTGATCCTCCTTTATTTAAGGACAGAAGATTGGGTTATTAGCGGAGTTGTTAGATTTGGGACAAGGAAACTCGGGCTATCAATAAATATATACTTTTACACTTGAACCGCTAAAAGTGGAGTCCCATGCCTGTTTTCCTTTAATTCCAAATTTTTCAAACCCGCCAAAACCTATCTTTGCCTAAACTAACTGGGGGAAAAGATATTCTGCAACCAAACACGCAGAAAACAATAAAAACAGTCGTTGCCGACTCTGTGTAACAAAAATTGTGACGGTTCCCGCAGCCAAACAAGTGGGAACGACAGTTTTACAATTTGACACAGACACGACATAACAAACACACCACACACTTCTCCTATCTCTCCCTCTCACCCATACATATCTGCAACCCAAATACATTGCAGAGGGACATCCAAGAGAGACAAAAGAGGGGATATTGTGTGATTGGTTGGGTGTGCAAGGGGACAGACGAAAATTACCGAAACGACTCTAAGTCTACCCACACACACTGACAAACCATACCACAATCCAACGCTGCTACAGCAACACAAACAGCACAGACACACAAATTCGTTTTCAGACATCAACATACAGTCATTCTGACCTTTTTGCTCATTCCTGTGCATCCCTGCTGTCACAAAGGAACAAAGAGCAACCGAAAACGGACAGAAAATAGAAAACGAGTGCTGTGCGCCAAAACCTGTTTGTGCAATCTAGCTACTATCCAACCCTAACATCGCAGCAACCTTGCAGGGGGAAGGGAGGCTAGTTGGTGGCAACATAGGCCACCACAAAAAGAGATAGAGTGCCTCTACAAGGACACTTTGTTTGCTCATTTTTTGGCAATTCCTATTTTGCTGAAATTCCTAAGCAACAAAGCTATCTCACACACACAGCACACAACCTATCCTCGCCCACCTACGATAAATAGGTTCCTAAGGGTCAGAGCAAGGTTTCCCTAACAGTGCTGCCACAAAAAGAGATAGGGTGACGTCACAAGGACACTCTGCTTGCTCATTTTCTGGCAATTCCTATTTTGCTGAAATTCCCAAGCAACAAACCTGTCCCACGCACTCAGCACACAACCTATTCTCGCCCACCTACCACAAACAGGTTCCTAAGGGTCAGAGCAAGGTCTCCTACACTGTGCTATCCCTATTGCTCCTCCAGGAGTCATCTCTACCTACGCACTCGGTAGGTCCGTTCTCACCCACACACTCACAGACTTGCAAAGTGTCCAAAGGGCATTTGGGAATCCCAACCAGGGATTGGGGGCTCCAAACAAACGATAAACAGGGTGAGCAAACAGCTCCCTAGTCCTTTTCACCGACCCAAAGGTGATCAGGAGCCCTAATTTTCGATTCCTTTGTTCGAAAAAAAAAATCGTTTCCCAAACCAAACCCTACTTGCAAAAGTCGTGTCTGTCTTCCTAGGGTGCACCAGCTCCAACCTCGACTGGTGGAAGTCTGTGCAAGCAACGAGTTTCCCTGCCAAAAAGGGAAAGGTGAGTAATCCTACCCCTACCCATACTCACTCCGTTTCTTTCTCTTGCTGAGGAACATACATACGAGGAAGAGGAAACGGAAAAAGGGAAGGGCAGACGAAAGAAAAAAAAAAAAAAAAAAAGAGAAACCGAAATCTCCAAAAACGATTGTTCTCCTTTCTCTCCCTGCCACCCTCTCTCTCCTCTCTCCCTCTCACAGACCAAAACGAACGCCTACCAAAGACGGACACCAGCTAGCGTCTTTCCTCTAAACAAACAGCTGAAGGGGCTCGTCCAAAACGAACCCACCCAACCCCTCTGACGCTCGAGTCGACCTACCGACACGTCGTCGACGCATACCCAAACTCAGACTCACTCGTCTGTTCGCCACCGCCTCACAGGGTCCCAAAGACATGTCCTCCCCTATGGACCAAAAGTCGACCGCCCCAGGGTCGGGACGTAGACCTCCAACCTCACCAGCAGCAGCTTTCCAAACCCCAGCACCACAGGCTCGTGGGGAGCAGGCTGTGCCCCCAATCCCCCAGTCGCCATGGAGGGAATCATTGCACACAACGCTCTCGCAATCACGAGACCGGTTATTGCCATTACCTCGATTCCTATGACCAGTTCTGACCAATCCGCTGAAGGGTGGCCAGGAAACCCATCAGATGATGAAGATCAGGTCAATTTCGAGAATGCTCCTCCTCAAATCCCTAACAACCTATATGGGGACGCATCGCAATGGGCACGGTGCACGTTGATCGTAGACGGAAAGGTCAAAACCTTAGGCCTCGTCTCCGCAAAACAACAAATGGGAAGAATGGAAGATGCTCTGAACCTTTGGGAAAACATATGTGTATGGAGGGACAGGCACCTCGACGAGGCATGGCCCCAATACCACTCCCAAATCCCACGCTTGCAGAAAACCCTTTTCTGCAGCAGATATAACGCCACCTATCCTGCGCTATGGTCAGCCACGACCGCCCTGAACGCGAACAATGTAGAGACAGTGTACTGGCCTACAGTGGGATTCCTAACGATCCAACTGTCCACACTGAGTTCTCGACATACGGTCACGAAGAAGGTCTTCCAAAACCTCCAACTGGTCTGGGACACACCCTCGAAGAGACCACGTATTGGAAACAGGCCGTTATTCCTGACACCTCACCCGACCATGAGGCCCTCTTGATGTTCTGCGAGAACGCGGAAGGCTATGGCGACCAAGCCGCGCCCTTCAGCAACATAGGGGATGGCATTGCGTGGATGCGAACACCTACCTTCGCGACGTATCGTGTCGACGGGTTAACCGACCCAAATGACCTACCACGATATCTCCCCCCGCATCCAGCGGCTCTCCTATACCTGTTGAACTACTACACGATCGCGGATTGTATCCTCCAAGCCATTACCGACTGCTTACGGATCCAAATTGCCGTACATGTCGAAGGTACAACTGGCAGGGGTAACCCTATCCCCGAAGGTAGTTCAATCATCACCTTCCGCACACGTCCCTCCACATCCGGTGGACAATATGGGCACCCGCCAACAGGGACTCCACCAGGGCTACCCCTCCCAAGGCCGAAGACCAAAGAGGAGGAAGCAAGTCATAAACGCGTAAGCTCCGCGTTAGACACCCTCCGCAAACAGGTCCAATTCGCATGGGATCAGCAGACCCAAGCTGCACGGCTGCCATATCAGCAGGGCCTGAAACTGGTGGAGAGGGGACCTGACTGATGCTGCCTTGCCCCATTACATGGTCGAACGCTTTGTCCATGCGGCAGGGTGGGGTTTCATCACCTCTCCCATGGAAGTCGAGGACCTGGTACAGGATGCAGCCAGGCGAATGTGGGAGGAGGACGTGGCGATCACATCCATCGTTGATCTGCCACAGAAACTCCTAACCACCCTGGTTAAGTCCGACCTCGCTTCTCTCTTGCTGGCTGTCTTAAGCGGCATTGTTAAGGCCGCTCTGCAGAACAACCGCACTCCGGGCGAGACCTACGTCCGTAACGTCATCGCGAAGGCACAGGACGAGGATGGGAACGCCTTTCCAATCTCCGCCTTCCGCATAGACCGAATGCGCGAGGTCGCGAGTTGGCTCCGCCCGACCTTTAGCTCGCACATCTTCACCGACCAGAAGACCGAGCGCCTCAAGCGAGCCAACATACTGATGCGGGCTATGAACAACGTTGGGGCCCAGCTTGAAGACCACCAAAGCGTCCCAAACCAGCCTTTCGATGTGTGGGCTTTCATGACAAGCCGCACAGGGGCTTATCAGCGACGCCGATCATGGTCGGGCTCCCCGGGCGCGTCCTCGAGCTCATCCAGTTCATCGAGCGGCTCCTACGTGCCACCGCCACCCAACCTCGCATATGGGGCACCACCCGCGCAGCCAACGCTCCCTAACCCGTACATGCAACAGCCGCCGAATCCATACGCGCTCCCAGCAGCGCCGGCGTATGTACCTTCGAGCTCTCCGGGCTGGCCTATGCCGATCTATACCCAGCCATCGCACGCATCGTCGAGATTTGCGTCTCCGCCTCCGATATCGTCCCCCCGTTCGTCACCCCAGACCGGGAGCGGGGATTCCACGGATGGTAAGCGGGGCAAGCGCAAGTCACACGGGGGTAGCAATCGACAGCCTGTGGTCAAACCTTTGGCCAACGCACCAATCAACAAGGGCCCGTCGAATTGCACCTATGGCCTCTTTAATGAGACCATCACGGGAAGCCCGCACCCGAAGCCAAGCGCGGAGTGCTGCGATTATGCGATGCACGCGATCGTGTTCAACCCGTTGAACGATCAGCGACTATGGGTCCAACCTTGCCAGTGGTCGAACTCATGCCAACACCAGCACCCGCCGATGGGTCCCCCAAGGGTGGAACCAATCAAATGGTATATCCGCCGCTGGTACATTGGTCGATCCAAGGTCAAGGTAAACAATCAGTGGGTCCCCAACCCGAAGGATAACCCGAACCAGGGTATCCTGACGGTACTACGTTCTTCCTACACCCGGGGCAGGATCCTTCTTGGCTAGCGTCCTACGAAGCTGGAGCCAAGGCCTGCGCCGAGCGGTACAAAGGGTCGAATCAGAAGTACGACGTCAACGCCTGCTACATGCCAGGCAAGGAACATCTGATCGGTAATATGCCTATATACATACCGAAACCCGATGAGATGTTGCCCAGATGCTCGCTGCAGGCAAACAGGCGGCGGCGAAAAAGAGCAAGAAGAAGCACAAGAAGCAATAACTCTGCTCTCGCTGTCCTACCGCTGGCCCCGAGCACAACATCATCGATCCTGTGGCTCAGACTCTTACCATCTCAGCGCCGGATCCAACACGGACCAGTATTCCGTTGATCAACTTTGAGGCCTCAGCCGCCTTAGATTGTAGTCGCGTAGAGACGCGGGTCGAGGATATAACGAGGGATAGCGACATCAAATGTCGGGAGCGTGCACCGAACGAGCCGGTCACGGTCGCTGATCCACCTATAAGGATCGGTTTATCCTCTCCCTCACCCAAAGGCACCGTTGCAGAGGCAACGCCCGCTAGCGATTCTGACACGATCACACCAAGTCTGTGTGATGTGAGGGCATCCAATCAGCCCTCGGACCCTCGCGTAAGCCGCGCGAGACCTGTTAGTGTCCGGCAGGTAGAAAAACCCGCCCCTTTTGTGAACAAGGTCAGTAAATTGTATGCAGGGGCAAGCCCGCACGGGTCAATCGCCCGGTCAACCCTATTGGACCGGAGAGCAAGTCTCACGAAAGGCACAATCATAAAATCTGCCATTAATCATCCGCATATACCGCACACCGAAGCAACGACTATCGAGGTCATGCCGGACGACTATGTACCGTCCCCGTTCGAAGTGGATACCACAATGGTCTTCCCCACTCCAGAGGGCGACAAGACCATTGCCCCATCGGTAATCCGTGAAATGGGCCTAACACCCTGGTACGATCCGAACCGCCTCAGCGCAACGGCGCAAATCCGAGCGCGACAGTTTGCCGAGGAAGAGCTTGCACAGGCTCTTGCGACCCGAGCCGAACCGGGGGTTGGGTTAGATTATTCAACGGCCAGTAAGGACATTGGCTCCTCACCCAGCTAAGCGTGTGGGCTCCGAACACCGCATAGCCCCAGGGAGAGAGGGGGCGAATCCGTGGACCGACCCTTCACCCCGGGAATGCTGTCGTCCGAGCACGCAAGGCCGCACACAAGTAGCTGGCCTTTTGCCTGAGGAGACAGTGCAGTCGGGGGGAAGTCGCCGTCTGCGATATTTTGTTATTAATGGATCTTGTAGGTTGGTATTGCTTTATTAAGACTTCGCCGGGGTTGATTATCCGGTGGATTTCAGTATTAATTACCGATGCGTTGGCTGGTCTTGGTTGGCTTCTGTTCGTTGTGTCCTTGAAGGTTGGTGATGGCGTGGCTTACTCGTGTTGGTGTCGGTGGGTATCTTCGTTGGACGGTACGTGATCGTTGGATTCCGGCTGTGTCGTTTATCGTGTTGGCGCTCGAGTTGCTGGGGTTACAGTTGGGATGCTTTTACTGCGTCAGATGAGGTTTTGTGTTTTCTCTTACTCCCCCCCCTTTTTTTTTTCCTTCCTTCTCTTTTTTTTTTTTCCTTTTTTTTCCGTTTTTTTTTTCCTTTCCTTCCGTGTATGTGGATTCTTCGTTGGGTGTCTGACGGTACGGTGCTGTTGTGTCTTGTGATATGTCCATGCACCTCGTTGCTTCTTCTGTTTTCTTTGTCCCTTCCCCTCTTCTTTTCTTCTTTTTATTATTACATACTAGTATTCTGATTATTATATGTTTATTATTATTATTATATATATATACATTTTCTCGTCTTTGTTATATGTTATATTGTATGCTATACTATATTCTTGTTCTCTTCCCCCCCTTTTCTTTTTTTTCCCCCTTTTTTTTTTCCTTCTTTCCCTTTCTTCCCCCCCTTCCTTTCTCCTTTCCCCCCTCTTCTCTTTCTTTTTTTTTTCCCTTCTCCTTTCTTTCTTTCCTTCCTTCCCGTCCCTTTTCTTCCCGTTTGTTTGTTGTTTTTTTTTTTTTTTCCTTTCCCTTTTATCTATCTGTTCCTTTGTTTACTATGCTATTTTATGTTATATGGCTTATGTGTCTACGCTATTATTATTTTCTTGCTGTATATATGGTTATGTTATTACTCGTACCTCTTATCTTATGTATATATATTTATGTCTATGTATGTATTTCTATTATGATATATATTATTGTTATTCTTAGTATATTTTATACCTCTATATTTATTATTGTTTTATGTTTTTTTTTTTTCCTTCCTCCTCTTCTCCCCTCTTTTTTTTTTTCTCCTTTCTTAGTTATTGTCGTTATTCTTATGATTATCCCCTTCTTTGTTCCTCTTTCCTTCTGGTCTGCCCTTCCGGTGGCCACTCTTCCTGTGTCATTCCCTTCTTCTTCTTGTTCTCTATGTCCTGTCAGTCGTGCCGTTCGGTCTCCGTTGTCGGATCAATCTATTTATGTAATGTTCGTAAGGCTGGGCAGGTTATGGTGGGGCTTCCGTTGGGCAGGTGTGCAGGATTTTCCACACTTTCAAGATATGGTCATGGCACAGGTCGGTGAGTTCGCGGTAAATAGCTTTGGCTTGTGTGGTGCAGAAGATGTCTTGGATGAGTTTATAGCTGGCGGCTGGGATGTATCCCCTTATCCCCATTGCGAGCATTAGGATTCGGGGGGTGCATGGTCCTTGGGAGCTGAGGCGTAATTCGTGTATTTCCTCTTGGTAGGCTTGGTACCGATGCTCGTATATAGCCCGGGGGTTGTATCCGTGGGGGGTGTCGGACTTCCATGGTACAAGTGGCCAAGTGATGGGGGGGTTTTGCCCTCGGGAGGCTGGGTCTTTGGGGTTATATGGTGGGTGGATACGGTTCCCGTCCTCATCCCATATTGCCCTGATGGTGCTGCTAGATGATGTTACATATATAGATTGATCTAAGCGGACTAGCCATTCGTCGGTACGGGAGGTGGCTTCGACGAGGTAGATGTGTGGTGATGAAATGGACGGGGTGAAGACGAGGTCTGGTTTCCATGATTTCTTAGCTTCGCGTACTTCAGCTGCGATGTGCGCAACGGGGTGTATTCGTTTTTCTCTACATATGGCTCCCATTTCTCCGAGGCTGGTCCATGCCATGTCGATGTCGTGGGTTGCCGAGAGGGGGAGTGGTTTTCCTTCTTCTGCTATAAGGATCATGCGGTGGGGTTGTTGCTCCGAAGGGACGTCGGGGTTCAGTCCTAAGTACTTTTTCAGGACCTCCCTGGATGCAGAGTGTCTTGCGTTGAGGGCATCGATGAGCTTTTGGGGATGTGGTGGGTCGGTGCATGTCATGAAGTGTTCGATGGTCCCCGTCTTTTCACAGTATGGGCATTTCCCGTCGGCTCGTTGTTTGGTACGCACGCTCTTCATGGCTGGGGTATCCCATGCGTTGAGTTGGCAGAGAAGGATGAGGCGACTTTCCCAGTCCGTTCGGTGCGTGGAAGGACTGAGGTATTCCGTGGAGATCTGTTGCGTTTCGCCTCTCATATCTGCTGCGGGCCCCCATTTGAGGGCGAATCTGGGTGCGTTTCGGGTTTTGCTGCGGTTGGTGCTGACTCGGTGTCTCAGGGCCCATAGGTTTCTGTCACGAATTTCTGCCTTGGCCTTTAGTATGGCCTGGCGGCTATCTGCTGCGAGTGATATGTGGCCCGTAAAGTGGTGTTGGACGGTAATTACGTATGGGGATTTGGTTCTTCCTGGTGGTGCTGTGGTGGTTTGCGCGTCTTCTTGACGGAGTTGTATTCCGATGCCCAGGTCTCGGCAACAGCATATCCATTCTATTCCTAGATATCCTTGGTATCTGCGCTGGGCTAATAGTTGTTCGTGGGAGTACCAGTCTAGGAATGGTTGGTTTCTAATCGGGGGAGGGCGTGGGCTTGATTCGTCGATGTCTTGCCAAGGAGGGTGGGGTGGTTGGAGGGTGCGAATTGATTGTTGGTAGTATGCCACGCCCGGGGGTGGGTATTCAAGGGGGTCTTGGTCGTCTGGGTGCCATCCCCTGACTTTGGGGAGTCGGGCTGTGTTGAGGTACGACTCCGGGATTTTCATATCTTGGATTCTTTGTCGGAGCTCTCGGGCCTCGGCTCCCATTATGTCTTGGTGTGAGTTGGTTGGTAGGTTGGTCGTGTTGCGTCGGCGGCTTGGGTTGCCTGCCTGGGAGGGATTCGGGGTTGGCGTCGGCTGGGTGGCGGGTGGTCTTCGTGGGTTGCATCCGTCTTGGTGATTCTGGTGTGGAAGGAAGGCGTCCCGTATGAGTCGTAGATGGGAGTGGATGGCTATTTGTGTGGCTCTGTCGTGCGAGGTGAGTCCCCATAAGAAGACCGTTGCCATACGGATGTGGGCTCTATCTTTGAATGCTGAGAGTCCGAAGCCTCCACATCGGCCTCTTGGTGCGTATAAGAGGGCGTTGGGGACGTCAGTTCGTTTGACGCCTAGGGTACTGCGGACGCATTCCCGGAAATAAGTGTCCATGGTGTCGGCCTGCTCTTCGGTGATGGTGGTCCATCCCAGGGGGAAATCCGCCGTGCCCGGGACTAGGTCTCTTAGGGCCTCCCTTCGTCTCGCGTTTGTAATGTTCATGCCTAGTGCGACTTGGGTGGCGGTGAGGAGGTTGGTCATAGTCTCATCGACTTGCATTTTATGGTTGTTCAGGCCGGAGGTGAATAGACCGAGTGAGCGGAATTTGGTGTAGACGTTAAGGCTGGGGATGGGGGTGCCATCTCGGCCTGTTAGGCCCACCTCGAACGTTTCAATCTCGCCGTTTGCGTGCACCATGATGCCTAGAGTGAAGCTTTTGGTGGCAGCGGTCGTAAAACCTGCTGCGCGGAGTTGTTGTTGTGACCGTTGGAACGCGGCCCTTGCTTCGTGGATGTAAAGATCCTTGTGTCCTGGGCCTCCATGTGCGTGCCATTCATCGTCGGCGAATGTGTGCTGAGATGGGACGGTGACGTCGGCGGCAGTCAGGATTCTTCCCCTCATTGCTGGCCACGAGTTGAATTTGCGGCCCGCACCATAGAATTGGTAGCCCGGAGTCGGTTTGGTCTGGGGGTCGAGTGTGCCTAGGCGTTTCCGGTATTCATTGGTTATGGAGAAAAGGGTGGGGCTGATAGGGCTGCCTTGGGCTGTACCCCGGCCTCTGTTTATAGAGGTCTCTGGGGTTCTGGCGTCATCTATTCCTTGAGTGTGAATAGTGGCTCCTCGGTATAGATGGTGTACAAAAGAGTAGATTTCGGGGAACTCCGACGGGGTTGCCACGATGGCAGACATCGCGTTGTGTATGACTGGGAGTTCTACTGAGTCAAAGGCCTTTTCCACGCCGACTGCGGTGAGGATGAGGGTGTGTGTCTGCCGTGTTTCGACTGCGGCGTGGTGGACATCATGTATCAGGAGGCGTAGCGTCAGGTTGGCTTCGTCCGCTCCGAAGACCCGGGGGCAGTTCGCCTTGGCCGTTTTGCTCACACTTCCGACCTCCAGCATGAGTGTGCGTAGTCGAAGGTCCACCATTTTCGCGTAGAGGTTCATGATGGCATTTGAGATCATGATGGGTCTCCAGTCGCGGGGGTCTTCCCCCGTACCTTTCTCCTTCCAAAGCTGCATTAGTTGGGTGGGTTTCCAGTCTGAGGGTACAGTGCCCTCTTGCCAGCATTTGTTATAGTAGTGGAGGATGTGTGCTTTCCCCGCTTCGGATAGTTGTTTCAGCGCTGCTGGTGAGACTTGGTCTGGGCCGGCAGACGCTTCCTTCTTTCCGTTGATGGCTGATGTTAGTTCTTCCATGGAGAATGGCCGGCGGGCCTCCCGTATGGCTGTGTTCCTGTCTGGGTATTGGGCTATGTCGGGGGAGACGCTGGTGAAGATCGGGGTATACCCGCTAGGGATGTTAAGCCTGTACTTTGGTGGTGGTGGTGATCTTCTGTATGTGGGGCTGGGTATAAGGGTGTGGGTGCGTTCCCAGTCGTCAACAATGCGGTGGATCGGTTGGAGTGCCGCCTCCTTGGCCAGGCGGTCACAAACCTCATTCAAGCAGTGGGTCCATTTGAAGCTGTGTTCTACATGTGATTCGACCCATTGGAATTGCAGGTGCCCCATGTCTATCTTGTATCTCGCTATGGTGTCCCATAGGATTGGATGAGGTCGTTCCGGGAAGAGTTTCTGGTATTCGGATTCCAGAGGGCAGTCTGCTCGTGCTTTGTAGTCAGTGAAGCCGTATGTGTGTAGGGGTCGCCATTGGCTGGTTTTAATGTAGTGGAGGACCATCGTGGCCCCTCCCACTTCTTGGTGGGCACTGGTGGTGGGGTTAGCATGAGAGCCATATAGCGCCACTATCGAGTCTTGGAAGGCCAGGATGGCGCCGAATCCTCCCGCGTGTCCCAGTTCCGGGTGACTGGATCCATCTATGTGGAAGACCGCGGTGGTAGTCTTGTCGATGTCGTCTTGTATCGTGCCGGGGAGGTTGGGGTTGGGGGGGTGGTTTGGGTTTTGGGGATCAGTGATGCGAGGTTGTATTTCGTTATAAGGGGTTGTGGGAGCTTGTGTATGAGTAAGGCTATGGCTCCTGTGGGGAGGATCTGGAAGATCGATCTCGGGTCCTGTGGGGTGTGCTTCCAGAGCCTTGCGCAGGGGGGGGTCGGAGTGCCCGTGGTTCCTCCCCCTAATTCTCGCAATAGGTCGACTGTGCACATCGGTTCGGGAGCGACCCACAGGGGCCATAGTTGGTTTGGGGGGCGTGGTCGGGGTTGTTGGGGTGTCTGATGAAGGGCCCAGTACTGGTGGTGGTGGGTGGTATTATTGAACGTTCGGGTGGTTGTTCTATCCGTCCTGATTAGCTGTGAGGTATATTCCATCAGATTGCTTAGCCAGGCTGGTTGTGCTGTGTGGAGCAGGTGTTGTCCCCATGCCGCTTGTAGTTCTGTGCCCCAGGCATTGATGAGGTCTTGTTCTGTGAGTTCCGGGATGTTCTGGGGGTATGTGGCCGGGGGTGTGGGGGGGAGGGGGAGAATCGGTGCGGTTTGCTCCGTTGGGTTTGTCTGGTCCCCAAGGAAAATGTCGGTCCTGTTGTGCTGGGCTGACTCCGTTGGGGTGTGTATGGCAGCTTGCGGCCCCAGGCATTCTCGTATCAGTTGGTCTGCTTCCACTGCTGTGTTCATGCGGGCTGTAAATAGGTCCTGGTAATGTGTGACAGTGGCCTGAAGGGTGCGGCGGCGTCGCGGTTTGGTCTGCCGTGCCTTGCGGTATGCTAGGCGTCTGTCTTCATCCCAGTCCTTGTTCTGGGTCGGGTGGTCTGGGAGCTTCCGCAGGGTGTCATCTATTTGGATGCGGTTGCTTGTGTGGTTTAGGTATTCCCTTGCCTTGGCGATGGTTGCTTTTGCTTGTTGGAGTTTGTCTTCTTGGAGAGGGGTGAGTGGTAAGAGCGGGTGCGACAATCGGGTGGTCCATATTTCAGAGACCTCTCGGGTTCCGGTTCTGAGGTGGAGATATCTGGCCAGATGTTCCCATCGTTTCCATGTCGTGTGTGGGGTACGCGGGGGTCTACCCTCCACTAGGAGGTTGTAGACTTCCGTGATGGTCTGCTGGAATGTAAGTCCTCGTGCGGGGGGCGGGTTGCGTCGTTGGCGGCAGTTGGTGGTGAGGAGTGGGGTTGTCGGCTGGGGGTTGGTTGGGTTGTCAGCTGGTGCTGGGTTGTCTAGCGCGGCGGCGCGCGTAGCAGCCACCGCTAGAATCATTAGGTGTGCTGGACCGTGTTGTTCCTCAATGCTAGTTTGGACGCTGGTGTCGAACCTTTGCTTTTGTATAGGGGTCCATCTGGAGGGTTTGTCTCGTGTGGGTTTGGGTGGTGGGGGGCGTTGTGGTTCCTCAGGGCTCTGGGGCATATTGAGGGACCGTTTGGTACGCCAGTTGGGCCGGTGGGGGCGGGTGGGCCGTGTGGGGACGGGTTCCTCTTCATCTCCGGGTCTGTATTCGTGCTCCATCTTCGCTCTTGCACTTGTTAACCGTTCGGTGATCCAGATGTTAGGGTCCTTTGTGAGGTGCGACATAGGATTCCTTGCCTAATCTTTTTGTTTTCCCGTTCTATTGTTGCGTAGTCGATTGAGTTTATTGTGGTGGCGTGCGTGGAGTTATGTCTCGTGCGGAAGTGGTATGCCTTGTCCATTAGAAGTAGGCGTGCTGCTATGGTCTCCCACCCTACCGGGGACACTCGTAGATCCTGTTGTGTCGGGTATAATGCGGTGACTTCTAGGGGGGCTGGTGTGGCTTCAAGTTCTAAGAGTCCGTCGCGGGCCCCAACGTCCAGGAGGATGACTGTCTTCACCGGGGCTTTTTTCCGTTTCCGGAGGAGTTGTTTGAATGTGTTGTGGCGTATGATCGGGAGGAGCACGCGTTGGGGGAGTTTCCATGGTGGGGTGGTGAAATAGCTCACGTTGGGGCGGAACCTGGGGTCGTGGCGTAGAAGGATGCTGCCCTCTATCGGTTGGCAGTTGATAATGATGGAGTTCGGTGTGCGTTGTCGTATATGTTGGATTATATCCTGCCGCTTTAGTGTGTACCAGCACGGGACCAGGCATAGATGGTCTTGAAATAGGGTTTCAGTAATCCTGTCGGGGTTCTGTGGTGCTCCTGTTATCTGGGCTCTGGGGGTTGGGATGGTGATCTTGGTCCCCATCGCTGCTGTGAGGAGTAGCATCTCAAGCACCCATTGTGCAGCCGATGGTGGGAATTTGTCCGGATACGTACTCCATGGCGGGGATTTGGGGTCTGGTATAGTAACCGGGAGGGTGGGGTTTGCGATGACTCTGGGGCCTGACGGGGCAAGGTCCAAGTTGGCGGCTACGCAGGCCAGCCCCATTGTGCGGAGTGAGCCGGTGTGGACGGGGGTGGCTTGAATCCCTGTAAGGGGCTTTCGGATCCAAGACGACGGCGGCACTGGTAGGTCTGGGCGGATCTTGAGGTATTTGTGCAGGGTGGTGGATTGGGAGGGGATGTGCCCGTCGCTCTGATTGGCAGTTGTAATGGCTAGCAGAGAGGGTGTGTTGGTGGATAGTTGTCTCTCCGCGTGAGTCGCCTGGTTCAGGAGGGAGAGCGCATGTTGGGTGATTAGGTGTTGTTCTCCTTTCCGCTCTTCATCGTGGTACTTGTGGGCGAGTTTGCGGAGTTTCTTGGCCCTGGTTGTTATCCTGCGTTTCCACGCATCCCGCTTATGACTTGGGTGGGCGTCGCAGAGGTCGGGGTATATTGAAGGCTTTGGTGTGGTGGCGGCGGGCTCTATCGAGATCGGTGGGGGTGTGGGGGGTGTGGGGGGTGTACGGTGGGCCCGGTTGTAGATGAGTACAATTCCCCTTTGTCCTAAGAGATTCCATCCCTGTCGATGTGGAAGGGTGGTGATGTGTACGTCGTCGATCCGTACCCATGTCTCGTTGGGTTGAGGCGCTAGGAAGATGAGGTGGGGGGTCCCATTATCTAAGCGCTGGGAGCCGCAGATTGCTCCGGCCAGGGTGTACTCCTGGGTGTTGGTACCTCCCACGTTGGTTGGTTTCGCCCAGAAGGTCTTGGGGAAGGTGAGCTGTTGCTCCCTTTGGGGTGGTGGGCTCTTATACTCTGGATGTTGGGAGTTAGGGGTCATGCGGGTAATGGCTATCCAAAAGGTTAGAGGTCTGTTCGTCATACTTCGCTGCATCATTCGCGGGTGGCCGCAGTGTGAGCAGTCCTTCTCGCTGGTGAGTTTGCGCCAATTCTGGAGGGATGCTTCTAGATTGGGGGGTGGGGATGACCCCGTGTGTTTGGGAGGGATCTGGAGATCGATGATGGGATCTTCATGTTCATCGTATGATGTTCGCCCACAGTTGGTACATTGGCCTGTGGTGGAAATGTGACTTCTCCATTTGTTGGTGATGTCGGAGCCGGTATCGTCTTTGATCATCCGCAGCAGGTGGTGGATCCCTCGGATGGCGTGACTGATCGTCCCTGGTTGTCCCGGTAGGAGGGTGTGATGGATGTGAGCTAAGGTGGTCTTATCCTGCATCCACGGTACGTGTATGGGGGCTCTGTCGCCCGGGTTTTCTTCTGTTGCCAAGGCGTGTAGGGTGCCGCTTATTCGGGCCAGAGAACCTTGCGGGGAGTCTGGTTGTATCGGGTGTTGTCTTTGGGCCCACTGGTTCATAACGTTCGACAGGCCGGGGACCGCCGCTAATCCTTGGAGAGTGGTGATCAGCCAGCACATCATCCTTGGATTATGAATCCCTCGGTACCTGCCTGTTATCGTCATGGGGGAGGGGGCGCTGTTGGGCTGGGGTGGCGCCTGGGGTGTGTCGTTCCCTCCCGATTTGGTGTGTATGGTGATGATTTTCCCCTCCTTTCCCTGTATTACCCTCCTCGTCGGGGGGGCTGGATTGTGTCGGGCGATTGCCGTACAGGGGGGTTTGCAGTTGGGGGGGTTGGGGGTTGGAGTCGTTGGGGGGGTCTTCTGAATGTGAGGGTGAGGGGAGGCTTAAGGGTGTTTATTTTGACTTCGGCTGTCTGGTCGTCCCGGTTGCGGCTTTGGTGTTCTTCATCCTTGTCCTCTTCGGTCGGCGAGTGCGTGGAAGTGTCCTCCGCCTCAGAGCTCACGGGAGTCCCTGCAGAGTCTGGTGTGTCCCCCTGGGAGTCTGGGGCTCTGCAGAACAACCGCACTCCGGGCGAGACCTACGTCCGTAACGTCATCGCGAAGGCACAGGACGAGGATGGGAACGCCTTTCCAATCTCCGCCTTCCGCATAGACCGAATGTGCGAGGTCGCGAGTTGGCTCCGCCCGACCTTTAGCTCGCACATCTTCACCGACCAGAAGACCGAGCGCCTCAAGCGAGCCAACATACTGATGCGGGCTATGAACAACGTTGGGACCCAGCTTGAAGACCACCAAAGCGTCCCAAACCAGCCTTTCGATGTGTGGGCTTTCATGACAAGCCGCACAGGGGCTTATCAGCGACGCCGATCATGGTCGGGCTCCCCGGGCGCGTCCTCGAGCTCATCCAGTTCATCGAGCGGCTCCTACGTGCCACCGCCACCCAACCTCGCATATGGGGCACCACCCGCGCAGCCAACGCTCCCTAACCCGTACATGCAACAGCCGCCGAATCCATACGCGCTCCCAGCAGCGCCGGCGTATGTACCTTTGAGCTCTCCGGGTTGGCCTATGCCGATCTATACCCAGCCATCGCACGCATCGTCGGGATTTGCGTCTCCGCCTCCGATATCGTCCCCCCGTTCGTCACCCCAGACCGGGAGCGGGGATTCCACGGATGGTAAGCGGGGCAAGCGCAAGTCACACGACGGGGGTAGCAATCGACAGCCTGTGGTCAAACCTTTGGCCAACGCACCAATCAACAAGGGCCCGTCGAATTGCACCTATGGCCTCTTTAATGAGACCATCACGGGAAGCCCGCACCCGAAGCCAAGCGCGGAGTGCTGCGATTATGCGATGCACGCGATCGTGTTCAACCCGTTGAACGATCAGCGACTATGGGTCCAACCTTGCCAGTGGTCGAACTCATGCCAACACCAGCACCCGCCGATGGGTCCCCCAAGGGTGGAACCAATCAAATGGTATATCCGCCGCTGGTACATTGGTCGATCCAAGGTCAAGGTAAACAATCAGTGGGTCCCCAACCCGAAGGATAACCCGAACCAGGGTATCTGCATCCCAGATGTCAATCCTGACGGTACTACGTTCTTCCTACACCCGGGGCAGGATCCTTCTTGGCTAGCGTCCTACGAAGCTGGAGCCAAGGCCTGCGCCGAGCGGTACAAAGGGTCGAATCAGAAGTACGACGTCAACGCCTGCTACATGCCAGGCAAGGAACATCTGATCGGTAATATGCCTATATACATACCGAAACCCGATGAGATGTTGCCCAGATGCTCGCTGCAGGCAAACAGGCGGCGGCGAAAAAGAGCAAGAAGAAGCACAAGAAGCAATAACTCTGCTCTCGCTGTCCTACCGCTGGCCCCGAGCTCAACATCATCGATCGCGGACGGCCAGCTGACGACGCCCACCTCGGGGACAGTCACAGAGCAGCCAACCTATGTGGCTCAGACTCTTACCATCTCAGCGCCGGATCCAACACGGACCAATATTCCGTTGATCAACTTTGAGGCCTCAGCCGCCTTAGATTGTAGTCGCGTAGAGACGCGGGTCGAGGATATAACGAGGGATAGCGACATCAAATGTCGGGAGCGTGCACCGAACGAGCCGGTCACGGTCGCTGATCCACCTATAAGGATCGGTTTATCCTCTCCCTCACCCAAAGACACCGTTGCAGAGGCAACGCCCGCTAGCGATTCTGACACGATCACACCAAGTTTGTGTGATGGGAGGGCATCCAATCAGCCCTCGGACCCTCGCGTAAGCCGCGCGAGACCTGTTAGTGTCCGGCAGGTAGAAAAACCCGCCCCTTTTGTGAACAAGGTCAGTAAATTGTATGCAGGGGCAAGCCCGCACGGGTCAATCGCCCGGTCAACCCTATTGGACCGGAGAGCAAGTCTCACGAAAGGCACAATCATAAAATCTGCCATTAATCATCCGCATATACCGCACACCGAAGCAACGACTATCGAGGTCATGCCGGACGACTATGTACCGTCCCCGTTCGAAGTGGATACCACAATGGTCTTCCCCACTCCAGAGGGCGACAAGACCATTGCCCCATCGGTAATCCGTGAAATGGGCCTAACACCCTGGTACGATCCGAACCGCCTCAGCGCAACGGCGCAAATCCGAGCGCGACAGTTTGCCGAGGAAGAGCTTGCACAGGCTCTTGCGACCCGAGCCGAACCGGTAGATCTCTCGCCAGCAGAGACAAGGGACATGAGTTACACCAGACTATACTGGAAGGAACTCAATGGACACCTTGATACCGGCAACGATAGTATGGCTCAGATATCGTTTGCGGGACAGCGTTTCATAAACAAATATGGACGCCTGTTCAATCTGACTGAGACGGGCCAACTCGGATTCATCCGAGGCGCCAACGACCAACGGAGCGCCATCATCGGTCGCGTCCCGTTGACAGTCGAATTCCCGTCCGGGATGTCTTATACCATACACATACTGGTCGTCCCAGACTTCCCAGGCACCATTGTCTTAGGCAAACCCGACCTTAAGATGATGGATGCACAACTCTTACTGGGGCAGGACGTTATCAGGTATGGACGTGGACGACATGTGTCTGAACTCCCTATCCTACACCCGGGGACAGACCTCCCACGTAGACACGAATATGGCGGTAGGGCTCAGGTCACTCTGATACCACCGGCCCCACCCATACCTTACGATGGACATCTCACCGTCCAATCTCGCCCCTCACCACGCGGTACCGCCTGGGTGTACGCCAATGTGTACATTTCGGAACGAGCCGATCGCCCGAATGACCCTTGGGAAGGTTTCCAAGAGTTGGCGGACAAACGAGAAGCACAAATCCTACTCCTTCAACGTCAGGAAGACTCATGGCACGGCTTCGACCGGCCGGGTCAACTGAATAAGGGGGTCCATCAGTACGTAAGGGTGAAGACTAGCCTAGTCTACCATGCGTCCAAGCGGCTGACGGAAGACGACGACGTCATCCAAAAGCTCACGCAGTGGTACCAGGGCGCGGTTCCTATACAGCCGGACAGCCTGACGGCAGTACCAAAAGTACTGGCCGATCGCCTAGACCGAGGCGAGGATATCACGATCATCCTACCAATCCATCCCACCGTCATGTGGTGGAGAGATGTTTTGGACCGGGTCATCGATGATCCCATCCCGATACCTAGCCGACACACCAAACCCCTCATCGCTTTTCGCTTGGGGTCCGTCAAGGACGGCTTGGCATACCGCACAAAGCTCATGACCCGGAAGGTCGATGACTTGCGGGAAACGGCATTCCAAATCTTCCCCGGATTTTACCACAAGTCCGCGGCGAAGCAATACGCCGAAATGATTGCCGACCTCCAGGAGTTTGCCTACTGGGACACTCAAACCTCCACGCGATACCCGGGCAGGGACGCGAAGGACGAAGTTGAGGACCCGGACTCCATCCTTGAGTACCCGGATGACCCGCGGGACCAAAAACCCGTCGAAGGGATCATTGACGAGGTCATAGCGCGACAAGAAGGATCGCCTGACTTTGTACGGGACTTAAAGGCTCTCTTCCTAAAGAACAAAGCGCTGTTCGGTCCGCTTGTCGCCGGCGGAGTAACCCATGCTACCGCTCGGATCGAAAGACAAGTTGGTCAAACCATGCCCCGCCTCAAAGGATCACGCCTCAGCTATAAAGAGGAACAGATCTGTGAGGAAATGGTGCAGGACATGCTAGCCAAACGACTGATCGAGTCGTCATGGTCGGAATTCCGATCACCGGTCAGACTGGCTCCGAAGCCCGATGGCAAACAGCGCTTCTGCATCAACTACACCAGGCTTAACAAGATCATCAAAAGCGTCGAGGCTCCTATCCCTCGCATGCGTGATGGTCTCAATAAGCTTAGGGAAGCCAAATTCTTTACCAAGCTTGACCTCAAGAACGGCTTTTGGAATATACCGCTCGATGCGGAAAGCCGTCCGTTGACTGCTTTCGCCGTCGGAGGGCGCCTGTACCAATGGACAGTCCTCCCGATGGGACTGAAAACAGCACCGGCTATCTTCCAAGACTGTATGAACCAGGCTCTATCGGACCCAAAATATGGGGACCAACAATTCGTAGAGACATACGGTCACACGAACCAGTATAGCTTCTGCTATATTGACGATATCGTGATATATTCCAAAACCGAATCCGACCATCTGGCACACGTCTCCGACGTACTGAAACGCTTAGAGGCTTTCGGCCTGAGGCTGAACCTAGAAAAGTGCTCGTTCGCCCACGATCACATCGATTATCTAGGATACAGAGTAAAAGGAGGCGAGATAGTGCTTAAGCCGGAGAAGCGGGACGCCATACGTTCCCTCCCGCGCCCAAACACACGCACAGCGCTTCATTCCTTTCTCTGTATGGCCCAAGTGTACTCCGAATTCATTCCCAACTTTCAGGAATTCGTCAAACCGCTACGGGACTTCTGCCTCAAAGGCGACCCGTATGACGAATGGCCTCCCGCGGCCGAACAAACCTATGAAAAGTTGAAGGAAATGTTGACACGGGACCCCCTCACCGAGGGCGGATCGATCCTCATCCTTCCCGATTTCACGAAACGCTTCGTGCTGGCCACTGACGCGTCCAAATACGCGATCGGGGCAGTACTACAGCAATACGATCCCGAACACAAACAACTCCGACCGATTATGTTCATCAGTAAAAAGTTGACCCCCGAACAGGTCAATTACTGCACACGACAACGCGAAGCGTTGGCCATCGTGTGGGCATTTGGTCGGTTGCGAGAGTATTTGTGGGGAGCACCGAACATTCTGGTTCAAACCGACCATGCCAACCTCAGATGGCTCATGGACAAGGAGCATACGGGCCGACTCGCACGATGGCAGTCGGAATTAGCCCTGTATGACTTCACCATTGAGTACATCAAGGGCAAGGAAAACACGGTACCAGATAGTCTTTCCCGAATGCCGAGGGTCGAGCACTCCGTCGGGGATGGGCTCGATCGCTTTGCCATGTACACACCAACGGCATGCCTTGTCGGGTGGACTGGCAATGACGACTGGATCGCCACCGAACATACAACAGGGTTCCGAGATACACTGCCAAGGGGTATGGCGTACATCGATTCCAGCCCTATGACCTGGACGCCAGGATACAAACCGAACACCCACGAGCAGCTGTTGACCAACCTTGAGTCTATCCGACGCGTATGCTGCGCGAAGCACGACGCGGAAGACTGGCGGGATCTCATCGAAGAGATCGACACGCAAGCGGACATCCTGAGCGCAGACGACATTAAAGAGGGGCAAATCCATGAACATGAACACTCCACGAACGCGTTCTTTGCCGATAAGAATCAGTCGTTCTGGGTGCCCAAACATGTTCACCCTTCTAGGTCGGCTACTGTCGCGGCCGCGTCTCGAACACAACCTACCCAGGAGCGCTTCGGTCTGGTCACCAGCGCCCTACAGCTGGATGATATCGATATGACCCTAGCTAGCCCTGCGGTATTCAGTCAACTTGCCAGAGAGTCGAAGGAATGGGGTCCTTTTATCTCACACGCCTTGGGTGCTCAGAAACATCCAGAGACGAGGGACATCCACCTTAAGAAAAGACCATGGCATGGCATGACGACCTCCTCTGGTACAAGGGATCAGGGGGTAAGTGGGAAAAGACGCCGTCGAAATGGACGCTGTGGGTTCCCGACCAGCTCCGTCACGCGATCTTAACCGCTACCCACCGCTCCGCCTTGAACTCCCACCTGGGAAGAGACAAGATGTCGTGGTTCATATCGCGGAAGTTTTGGTGGCATGGCATGCAAAAAGACATAGCCGACACAGTCGCCTCCTGCGAGCACTGTGTTCAAACCAAATCTCCGCACCCGACTTCCCAAAAGGGCTTGTACGGCGAGTACAAACTCACCAATGATCTCTTCGAAACGATCCATATCGATTTTGTGGGTCCCCTTCCACGCTCCGAGCAGCACAACTACCGGTACGCCTTGACGGCCATCGACCGCTTCTCGAACTATGTGTTCGCGGTCCCCGTCAGGGAGAAGGACGCAGCATCGACATGCGAAGCGCTGATTGATCACGTCTTTCGGTACACGGGAGTACCCAAAAATGTGTACAGCGACCGAGGCACGGAGTTCACCAATGAGCTCTCCGCCCAGCTGTCTACAGCTTGGGGTTTCAAGTGGAAGTATGTCACGGCTTACTCCCCAGAGAGTAATGGCAAAATTGAGCGAGTGCACAGGCCCCTCAAGGCCGCGCTCCAACAATACTGCCGTGACAACCAACACATCTGGCACAAGGCCCTACCGTCCTTTGTGTTCTCCATGAACAACACGGGGTCCAGAGCGTTGGGGGGCAAAACCACTGGCGCTTCACCGAACCTCCTTGTGTACGGACGCCACCTCCAAATTCCGGAAGACCTGGTGCTCCCACACCGCCCGGAAGGCGGATTCCTCGAACGGGACGAGCTCTTTGCATGCCGCCTACGGGTTATGGCAGAGGCACGTCACTATGTAGCCAAGGCCCGCGAGGCTGAAGAGGCACATAGCCGAAACCAAACCAAACCCAACAAGATCAAGTACGAATGGGTGAATACCATGCGGGGGACCTAGTATTCCTATACGTCCCGCAGGTACCCAACTTGGTCAGTGTGAAACTCTTCCCGATGTGGCAAGGACCCTATACCGTACTCGAACAAGTCGGAGCCTTGACCTACCGCATACAGGGAAAGGGTAAGACACTTGTGGTCCATGTCCGACGCTTAATGCGCTTTAACCCCATGCTCGACCAAATCGAGACCATGGCGGATGTGATCGAACGGCTTAACACCAGCCTAAGGGTCCCGCCCAAGCGCCGCGACAAAACGGCCGAGGCGAAGGAGAATCCCGATCAGCCTATCCCGGTCGCGGAAAACAACGCACCGACGGCGCCGAGCCGAGAGGGGACAGATGTCAAACGGGAAGACGCGCCCTCACCAGCGGTCATAAACCCGCGCCTGGGCACAGACTCGCATAGCGAGCATGAGGAGAAGGCAAACATCGCCCCTCAACGCCCTCCGGGTGACTCCAAGCTGCGAAAAGGAGAAGACGTTAAGACCATCGATTGGCACGTGGGAAAAATATACATACTCCGCCCACCGGAGGCCCACGTAGGCGACGATTGCCTGAACGACTTTTTCCTCATGAAAGTCAAAGAATGGGAACCCAAGGCTCGAGCCACCAGGTCTCGAAAAACGACCGCGGCCGAACCGCCCATCCTCCAGTTCTATCGGTCGCACCAAGACCTCGACGACCCCGAATCGCGGGTATACTACCCGGTATACCGAGACGGGAAGAACGTTGAAACCTTCTGGAAAGGCGTCACAGACGCATCGCCGGGTTACAAACCCTGGAATATCCAAGCGTGGCCACGTATGGTGATAGACCACCCATTCGACCTCCAACACGGCCGAATCCCCTTGAGGGTATGGGACGAGATCGCAGCCGAAGGCATCTCCAACAGTCTCATAGGGGCACCAGCGCCGGGGAAATACAAACCCGGGCGGCTAGGGCAAGCCGCTAAGAACCGACGCGCCCAGAAGTAGTCGGGTCGGTGATCGAAGAACATATCGCATACCGAAATACGGGTAGTATAGAGGTACCGGGCACCACCGCATCCACGGAAAACTAGCCATCTCGATTATCGATGGGGACACGCCCGTAGCTGCCTCTATCATGTCTAAAATACTACCCAAGTCTGCTCTTCTTCAAGGGGGAGGACTGGAACATAACACGACGTATCACACGGGAAAAATGGCCCTGCCCCGCCTCCCGCCGGGTGCGATGGCCCTGAATGTATCTTGACGGGTCGGTAGTTGGTGTTACCGCCATGGGTCGGAGTAGCTTCCGGTCGACGTAGCTAACGCGCAGTCATGCCCGTTTGCGAAATTGACATTGCACACCATACCCACCTCCTCTTGAGTTGCACATCCGCCTCTCGCGGTACTGGCATGAGTGAAATATGGTAAGCTATTCCCCACAGAGCGTTACGTCGTTTATGCAACAGTTCGCCAACCTTGTTGTTTGGGTAGAAGGTTGAAACACACCATGAGCCGTAAGCATATATACAACGTTTCATACACTCAAGTGTCCCCCCCAGCCCGATTCCTAAATAATAGAGGCTGGCAGTACGGACAGGCGCAGGACGTCGGAGAGGCTCTTGTCGCGCCCCGACTCCCCCTGTTGACATGTACATACCCGAGCGAGAGGTGTGATAAGACGACAATTTCTATTACATGCACCCGAGAACACACCTCCCTGCTCTAATAATATTGGCTCACTATATACACACCCTCCGAGACGCTAATGTCCGTATGCCATCCTTAGGCACACAAACGACGCTGGAGCAGTACCGCGCGTTCCCATTCGCGTAGGTAGCGTCGGTGTACGTACTCGTGGGCGTACATCTGCAGATGCAAGTTGGCGCGGAAGATGGGAAGAGGCCATCGGCTCCCGAGCGCGAAAGCCAGCCGATCGCGGCGCAGCCCCCAGAGGCTGGACAGCCCACCGGTCCCCGATCCAAAATCGAGGACAATCCCAGGTTGGCCACCCCACTCCACAAGCGACCACGAACATCACGATCGGAAGAAAAGGGGAACGGAAGCGATCCGAAAGAGGAAAACCGACCCCACCCGATCACAACCACTCCCGACCTAAGAGGCACCGAGCAGGACACCAAGTCCGCCCATCCGCGACCCGAGGGTGCTACAGCACAGGCTAGTGATGTGAGCACACCGTTCTCTCCCCCAACGGACGAGGATGTCGACCCGGAGGGACTCGAAAGCCCACCTCCGGTTGACGACGGCCGATGGCACACCTCCGACGATGGCCGTTGGGACACCGACGAATCGGACGCGGAACAGTCCCCACGAGCTTCGAAAGAGGCAAGACGACGCAAGCTGCGCTTAAAATATTGGCGCCGCGTCGGAAGTCGAGACATAACGTCACCTGACAAATACAGCGACGGTCTAAATCCGATCGAACCGTATTTACCCGCAACATGCGTCACCGAGCCAGGGTACCAACACCATCGCTGCCCACCACCGGAGCACCCACGACATTGGGGACGGTACGAGGATTTTGTGGCCTACTTCCACAAAAGCAACAATATCCCTTACGTATACGGACCGATCGATCGGCCGGTATACTGCCAAGGGGATAGACCAGTTCCTCAACACGTGTACCGGGTTATCCGATGGGGAACGGACGACACCGCAGCCTTGTCCGTCGACGACCCCCGTAACCCTAACACCAGGCCCCCTAACACCAAGTCGGTCAACGCGGTCAGCTACGCCCGCATCCACAGGCTCGTGATGCCCTATCGCATCCCAACACGCGACATGTTGCGCGGTATGGACCTACACCTCAACCAAGGTCCCGCGGCGCGAGACGAACTCTCGAGGCCAGTCCGATTCGCCTACGATCCTGAGTCCCGCCGCATCCACCGTATATACCCTCCGTACCCGGACATAACGGACGAGGAGAGGAGAATACGGCTGGAATGCCCTTCCTTGCGGCACACTACCAATATTCGCACCAGCCCGTTCGATCCTATGAACGAACCGTACCGACATCGGCTCATTGGCAACCAAGTCAACTGGGTTCCGGACCCCCACCTGTTCACGGAGTACCCGAGGCCGGGGTCCATCAAACAAATGATTGTACCGCCACCGCCCCCTCCGTTCATGGACGAGCGTGGAGCCTGGTCAAGTAGCCCCGGATGCCAGTATCTGGAAGGCGAAAATGTCACAGTTTCGGTGGGCTGTGGTTCGCTTAACGAAGAGCCAGTCGACGGATCCTACCAATGCCCTCGCAGGTGGACCCTGGCCCCGGACATATATATGTCGCCAGAGCGTCACACCAAGCACCTGTGCACGGAGCATAAGTACGCGGAGAGCATGCGGCTGCGTGTGTTCCCCTTCGTGAACCGCGCGCACTTCCGATGGCGTCCGCCAACATGGCGCCCGAGTGATAACCCGTGCCCGCAGGTGGTGCCCTATGTACATCTCCCGACCGAGAATTTCCCGCTCACCGCAGAGCAATGGGACAAGGTTCGCTCCCTCCGCGGCTGGGTCAGTCTGTTGGACTATCAGCGGGCGTACGCACTGCAGTACTACAACATTCTCAAAGTCCCGAGGCAACTTTTAGAGCCCAATGAGCTCCACAGGCTACAGTGGTCGCAAATGGACATCAATGTCTACTACCACCTCTTAGATCAGGCGGGCCTACCACTGCCGATCGAGGTCAAGGCATACCGAGCCTACCACCTCCGAGAGGGTCACGACCAGCAGTGGGAATTGCCCGATACGGAGGACACGTTGCGCGGGATCCGAATAGTCCTGGGGATCCCCGAAAGGCCCAACGCATAACTGTCACTCCTCACACCACACCCGTCCCGCATATCTTACAACGTACAATTCGAGTATATCTCACCTCGATCCTTCCTACTATAGGCGAGGCATGAGGCTCGGCCCTCCACGACCATTTATGCCTGACCGATTCCAAGGAGCAGCCAGGGTTAGACAACGATACTACCTGCGCTTCCAATCGGAACACCCTGCAACGTGGATGATAGGGATACGCACCTACCTCATACGGTTGGGGCACCTATCAGCCGTACGTGCGGTGAACGAAGCAATGGGGACCGGACCCACCCGAATCTTGGCGCCTCCGGCTCCAGGCCGACGAATGGGGCAGACGATTCCAACGGATCGCATCTCAAGGATGGAACCGCGTCGTCCAAGATCACGAATTCCGATGGCACCGAGCCACACAATATTTAGATTTTATCTATCATTCTCGACACTGTTACCCCCAATGGGAGCAGGTGTACGAATATCGACTCGATCCAATCATCCAGCAATTATATCCCGACTACGAGGCACCGCGGACGTCCCTCCATCTGTTCGACCTATCAGATGATGAGCGCAAGACGATCCGGGATCAGCTCGATCAGGAACGTGACTCTCCTCCCCTCGACCAACCAGAGGAACGAGCTCGATCAGGCTCCCGATCCGATACAGAGGACGAGTACATACGATCCTTGGTGGCCGAGGAGGATGACGAGTTTTGAGACCTCCCCAACCGAGGTTCTAGTCATATATCGTGACACTTTCATGTTTGCACCTTGCTGCGGCTCGACATACATATATACCTGTATAACTGAAAAGTTCCAAAGTGAAACCAATATAATAAAATCTAGACTGGCAAAGCGCCCGTTCATTCCAACAAATGGACGGCATATAGCCAAGTTCGCGAGCACCGATGAGCTCACGAATCTGGTTATGTGCCCAGGATCAGGAGGATCCCCGCATCCAGCGAGGCAGCAGGAGTGTTGTCTAGCCGATCGCCCTTCAGATAAAGGGGTCGAGCAGACTACATCCAGCACAATGCCAAGTGGCCTCTATCCCACCCAGGGGATCCATGACCTTCGGCTTTTCCTACTATGGACGAGGATATGCGGAGGCGTTTACCGCCAATAGGGTAAATACCTCCCTATATTCTCGGGATCACCGATCCGACTAGAAGCGAAGGAGTCCGTAACCGTCGGATATTCCAACCAGGGACGAGAATATGCGGGGGCTCCCACCGCCAATAGGGTGAGTGCCTCCCTATATTCTCGGGATCATTGATCCACCGCGGGACCGAAGATTTCAATGAAACGTGGCATGTCGGGGCGGCGAGCGAAGAACACATCTTCCGCCAGCTTGATACAGTCATGCCGATCATGGTTTCACACTTTTCCAGCCGTCCTAAGCACAGGATCGCAATAATCTGTTGTCCATGTCCCACATCAACGTGACCGACAGCGACCTCCGTCCCACCCGGGGAACCAAGGACACGTTGCTGGAGTCGAGGTGAGACACCTTATTGGAATCCTACCATAAGTTGCTGCAATTCGACTGCCTCCATGCCTAGCCCATGCAGAGGATGGCACCGCCGAGCACCACCGGATCACCTACCAAGGTCTGCGTGGACAGAGTATCCGCTAGCTAGTCCAGGCCTCCGTCCCAGCCGGGGAACCAAGGAAGTACCTATGCCTGTGACCCATGGCCCGAAACCAGCTGATACTAGTGGCGGATTGTCCGATGTGATCCCCGAACAGGATACAATCGGACCATCCAGCTATCTACTCTCCTACCATACAGATCACCAACAAAGATCTGCGGGGACAGAGCGTCTTCCGATCAGTTCAGGCCTCCGTCCCAGCCGGGGAACCAAGGAAGCACTTACGCCTGTGACACATTGCACAACAACTGCTGATGTTGGTGGCTAGCTTGTACGATCTGTTCCGTAAACAGATGAGATCGGATGAGCTAGCAGCCTACTCCCCGACACCAGCTGATACTAATGGCTTGCTTGTCCAATCGACTCCCCGAACAGGATACGATCGGAACAGCCAGAAATCTACTCCCGGGGGCCGCCACCGGCGCCCGACGACGCGATGACAAGGGTCAGAGCGCCACTCATCACATTTCGATGACAAGGGTCATCAAGAGGGGGGGAAGGTGCAGAGCGAAATTCAAAATTCAAATTTGAAGTTCAAAATCCATGAACCAAATTAGAATTTCGCACCGTCGGAAATCCGAATACCGAAATTGTTCTGAGTAACGCCTACAGTTACACTTCCTATACCGTCCAACAACCTCGAGACGAATCTCGACAGCCCACGTATTCCTACTGCACACATTTACCTCTCTACTCCGAGCCCTAACTGATTGGTGTTACCGGATAAGACAGGGGAGGGGGGATTGTAGGCGCAGATAGGTACTAGAAATATGTGCTGCCTCCATATGCCCCGGTATCACGCCAGGTGTTATGATACCGGTGATATTAATATTAATACTGTGATCCGTAGCTATAGTTAATGTAACGATAATATTATTATGATGTACCGTTACATCTTTTTAACCGGAAATATTATCGTTACGCCGGACACGGGAATTGGCTGGCTGGTTTTGCCTTGGTTGTTTTGGGCTCCGCTAGTCTCCCACATTTTCTACCATCTTTGATCCTCCTTTATTTAAGGACAGAAGATTAGGTTATTAGCGGAGTTGTTAGATTTGGGACAAGGAAACTCTGGCTATCAATAAATCATAGTATATACTTTTACACTTGAACCGCTAAAAGTTAGTATTAATATTGAAGTTGAAACTAGATCCACAAATGTGGAGATGATTGTACAGTGAATATCGACAAAATTGTGGATCTTGCAGGAGCCTGGTAAGGGTTAAGTAATAGTGAACATAACTGAGGAGGCACGGGAAGGAAGTAATTAATTTCCAATGCCTCTTTTGCTGTTCATGATTTTTCAGCACTGACTTGAACCACTTGTTTGGGTACGAGATGAAGTGTTTGATAGTGAGCCAAACGTTCTTGCACCGCAAATAGTGATGAATATTTGTATGACATATTTTGTGGCGCCTGCCGGCAGTGAACGCCAGTGCCACCTTAATACTTGCCACTAGTAGGAATAAGTGAGAAACGTATTATTAAATCTGGTCATGATTGAATTTCTTGAATACTGAAGTGGCTTTTGCGTTAATGTTTTCAATGCAACTTCAATGAGTTAGTAACAGCGGCCCGGCTGCCTCACGCCAGTGACTGCCAGAGTGAAAATAATATTACTTGGGAATATGAACGGTAAGCAACATATCGCTATATAATGTCAAGTTTGCTGCCGGACATGGCCCGGCGGCAGCAGCAACGGCTAAACTCAAGTATCATCTCCTTTTACTAAGGATAGGATGACACTAGCTGAGGCTACTAGCTGAGGAAGAAGGGGAGCCTAGAGAGCCGAGAGTACCACAGACAGTGAGGAGCAGAAAGGCGAGGAACTTGAGAGAGCAAGAAGATAGCAAAGCCAGGCAGCTGCAAGCAAAAACTAGGGAAGCTGGCTCCGAAGTAAAGTCTACATGTTTCTTTTCTTCTTTTGGTTGCTCCGCAAGGATTGTGTTGAGCTGGCCAGTTTAATACCTGGTTGAATTGTGCGACGCTGAGCTGAAGTTATCGGCTGCTTCATTTTTTCGACCTGCACATTAGGACACCCATGGATGATGTAGAATGATACTTCACTGTGATACTTAAAATTTCGAACGCGGATTCTGGACATGTGTGCAGGCGCGCTACATAATGTACCTTCACCAGATATTCCCGAATCGCATGTGCATGCTTCAACTGTAACGCCTGGGGGAATTTCGAGGTGAGATCTTCTGGTTTCAGGCTGGTCTTGAGGCTCACATCGAATGACCGCCAAGCACCTTCTTTGCTAAGAAACTCACAGAAATGCAAATCTGGTGACAGATTCGAAGACTTGAGATTGCGCACAATGATACGAGAAACCGCAATCAGGGCCAACCTCGCAGGGATAAAGTCCAGACACTTACTCAGCTTTGCCTCGTTTTC
>WBZZ01003365.1:70000-82500 GCA_019918135.1 Paulinella micropora
TGGATCAGCACACTGCTCACATAGAGCCCGTACGCATCGTTAAGGTCTGTCGTGAACGGCGAGGTTTCAGAAAAGCCTTGAAGAACGCCTGCCAGCAAGGCTTTGGTCGCGGGTTCTAGTATGCTGTACGCTTTAGAGTCTAAAATTGCGTCACTTGTCGGTCGGTGACGGATGATCCAACCCTCGACGGTGGCGAGGGGAAGATAGTAAACCTGCGCAAAGACACGAAGCAAGCGACACAGCGCCGGACCATCACGCGCGTCCTGCATGGCCTCAATCACAGCACCTATAGCAGTGCTTTGGTTGAAAGCCTGCATCAGTAAGCCATACAACCTATCGTAAGCATCTGGTTCTGTCTCGCAGACGCGAAAGGGGTTATATGTCCACTTGTGAGTCGAGGATGGTTTCCAGTCCAGCTTTTGCAGCCACTTAGTCTCCAAAGGCTCAGCATGAGCTCGAATCTGTTGTAAGGGCAGCTGCCACTGCTTCAGCACAAAGACGCGCAAAATCTCTGCGACAGGAGAGTCCTCCACCAGCTTAGCCTCCACAGCTTCGATCGCTGCAGGCAACAGGCCACCTTCTTGTTTCATGTGCAAGCTGTACAGCTCCAACAGGTTGCGAACGTAGGCAACAGCGGACAACCGCACCAGGAGTTGATGCTCGCCGTCCTCGGCACCCACAATATACAGTGCTCTCTCAACCCTCTGCAGCTCGTCATCACTTTGCTCGGACTGTGCCAGGCTAGCCAGGCCATTCTGAAAATGTTCTTTGCTTTGAGCTTGTATTATATCTACACAGGCCACTATGAGTTTTGCATTTTGGGCTTGAGCGAGTTTGTCCTGGATGGTCTTGAGCATCGAATTCAGAGCAAAGGTGTTGTCACAGAAAGCGCCAGCCAAGTCCGCTTCTTCCAGGATCCGTTCAAGTACCTCGTTTATGAAGGCAGGTGGGTCTGAAAACGAGAAAACCTTATCAAGCAGACATTCTCTGAGGTCTTTTTTATCCTCCATCCTTCGCGTCACAGCTTCGTGGCTTTTTTGTATCATCTCGATTAAGACGAAATTCTTTTTCAGGGGGACGGGGGAATCTTGGTAATCTTTGGCGCACTTGACCGTCTTAGCATCCTCTTTCACCGAATCATCGACACAAGCTCTGCAGAGCGAATGACCGCTGCAGCATACACACGCACGCACACACACACACACACACACACACAGGAACATACAACTGAACGTATAAATGCATACAGGGAATCGGCAGACCTTACAGACATACATACATAGAGACATTGCAATTAAGTGTCTGTGGTATACAAATCAGGATGAGTGAGATACCATTGAGCCAGAACGAGCGGAACATGGTCTCCTTCGGTTGCGTATGGCTCCAGGCAGACATCACACTCCGGAGGATGTACAACCATGTTCTCCTCCTCTTGCACTGGCTGGTCCTCGTCCACTTTTGGCGTTGCGTCCATACAGCGAACGCAGAAAAGAGAAACAAAGCGGGGGATGAGCTTAGGGTCGAGTTGTGAAAGTTCTTGCATCACTGCATCGTAAAGGACACGAGAGCGGAAGTACTTATCTTTTGGCAGAGCGGACATCTTGGTCGCTATGCAGACTAAGCGGGCGGGTCCCTCATTAAGTGGTATCAAGAGCACATTGCAGAAATCATTCAGGATCTTCAAAAGTGCGAGTGCGGGTTGTTGAACATCCGAATCATCGAGTGAGACCAGCTTAGACAGCAGAATGATTGAGTCGTGGTGCCACTTGAGAAGCCCTGCTGCATCTTGTCCATAGCGGGCCATGACCTGCTGGCGGGGTAGTAGCGATTCACAATACAGGCTAATCAACATTTCATGGACGTCACCTTGCTTAGAATCGGTTAAGATGCCAGCAACATCTTTGGGCGGTACGATATTCTTACACGTGAAGACGAGATCCAACACAGCCGAAACGCTGTTGCTGCTTGTCCACCACCACGTGTGCACGTCCACCAAGTCCCGCACGTGATTCCAGTTCACATAGAACGATACGATCGCCATTGCATGCTTTGCAGTGTCCACGTCCAGCTCATATGCAGCAAGAATTACCTTCAGAAAGTCTTCGAAGTATAAAGTGACCAGCCTGCTTATACCGTTTGCTTCGCCCACGGACTCCTTTTTTTCTACTGAGTCATCGTCCGCGGGCTCCTTCTCTTCTGGTGAATCATCGTCCGAATCCGGGGCTGGCTCCTTCATTTCTGCAGACGAATCTTCAGGAACCAACCCCTTCAGTTCTGCTGACCCATCTGACGGAAGTGATGAATTCCGAAGGGACAAAATTGATGAATCTCCAACTGACAGAAACGATAAATCCCCAACTGACGCAAGACCCTCTTGGCCCTCTTGGGATGAAAGTGCCGCTTTTGATAGTGCCGAGGATTTCAAAGGCTGTGCAACCTCTGCGTAGGCCGAGAGATAGGACACAAAATGCTTATAAAGGGGATTTTCTTGAGCAGCTTTTGCCTTGAGTCGCTTGATCTCATACTGTACAAAATCTTCTCGGACACCACCTGTCTCCTTGTCAATGTTATCCGGCGCAGCGACATCCTAGCACACAAACATGTCAACATCGATCTGAAACAATTACTAGTGGTTCTAACGCAGGCATATCTACTGTCTGAAAAATTTGCTGCGTTTAAATATGGATCCTGTCTTGGTCAGCTGTGTCTAATTGTGCCTTACCTAGTCCCTGCTGCAGTGCCTATTTTCCTGTCTTGGCTTTGCATCTAGACTTTGTTGTAAATTTTTTTTTCTTGTAAGTATCGATCTCTTGCAACAGGACCTGCTCGAATTGGTTGCGCAGAGACTCAAGGTATCGAATGAGCGGTAAACTGAAGGGGAATCGCAGGTCCAGAAAGTACTCTCCGATTTCAAAACAATGCGCGCCGACCTGACTGGACATTTCCTTCGTGGCGGCTGTGTAGGACTCTTCGAATAACTTTAGCCAAAGCGTCCTGACGGGAGCAAAGTCTGTACAATAGGATGTCAGCGCCGAAGAGGACTCCAGAAAGAACAAGCACATGCTGATGGGGCGACTTACGATAGCTCGCACCTCCTGCAGCAGTGCATTCTGCAGCGTGGAAGCCATCAAGACTTTGGGCCGGTCAGAGGCCACCTGAAGGTCCCAGGACGAGTCGCCTTTTTTTTCCGCCTCCTTCACCCACTCCACGCACTTTGACTTGAGCGCTACAACGAAGGCAGTGGCGGTCTCGTCCAAACCCAACAAACCACGTAGGTTCAACAGGACCTGCTTAAATTGGTCTGCTTTCAGGTGCTTCGGATACTTCAAGTTCGTAGAACAGGCAATGAGAACATCTCGAAATACCGCCTCAAAAGGGTATATCTCTGATGAAATGATTTCAGAGACGTTCTTTTTTACTAAAATTTCCAGAGGTATTTTCATCGGCTCGAGCGACTCCACTGTAAACTGTGGCCAGCCGCAAAGAAAGTCGAACTGCCAATCTTCGTGCTGGAGCGCCTTTCCCAAACGGGGTACATGAAGCAGCAGACAAACATGCTTCGGACTTGTGAGGTTTGAACGCTGGTAGTCTAGCAAGGCGCTCTCAATTAAGAACTTAGACAGCAAGATGGAGTCACTATCCAGCTCCACATCACACTGAAGCAGGAGCAGAGACATATTTGACTTGAAGAAATTGCCCACTCGTTCGGCCAGTCTGGTTTCTGACTTAAACTGACCAAGCTGATCGATCTGAGAGGAGCCACGCGGTAGAAGATCACTGCCTTGGGTGATGGAATCGAGCCGCGTGGCTAGGGAACTGAAGGTCATCACGATAGACTTGAAGCCGACCTTGGAGTCCAGGTCTGGAACCTTGCCGGACAGTGCAGCTTCCAAAAACGACAAGAGGTTCTGACGGTAGTTCTGCTGAAAGTATTCTTCTCTCAGCGAATTCACCTCCCACCTACTTACCCGGCCAAGCGCCGAGTCAATGCCACGGACGACCCCATCCGCAGTGGCGGTCAGCATTATGGTCTCCTTGCATTTCTTTAGGAGATCATCCTCATCTGACAATGTGTCTCGAAGGCGAAGAATCAAAGATGGCAGTGTGTTGTGGTGACAGCCCACAAACATGTCTATTTCCGTGAACACCAGTTCACCCTTGCAGTAGATATGGGAAATGCTCTTGGCCCATTCCTGAAGCTTCCTTAGCGGGTCTAAGTTTGCCTTGAGAAGATCCGAATAGGAAAGTACTTGCTTTTCAAAGCGGTTTAGGAAAGGTGGGTCTGCCTCTTTGAGTCGATCGCGATTCCAGAGCACGATACAGCGAAAGTCTTTGTGAACGCGGCAGATGGGATTGTTGTGGGCGCCCAGGGCGACCCGACAGTTTCTCTGCTTTCCGGTGTAGGAGTAGCTTTGATTCAGCATGTCATACAGACTGCCGTACACAGTATCCAGGTCCTTCAAGATGATAGTCTTACCAAAGGACATGTAGAGAATGATCTTGTTGAGAATCTGGTATATGTATTGCGGGGAGTCACGGTCCTCCAGGAAACGGCTTCCATACATTACAATCGGTTTTATCTTTATGTCGCTTAGGATAGCCTGAAGCAGACCAATCGAGGAGTCGGTGTCCACCACCAACAAGAGGTGGCGGGCCTCCTGATCTTGGACGTTGGCCTTGATGAGATCGGGGACTGAAGACTGCAAAGGTTGTTTACCTACGCCTGTCTTCTCAAGAAATATTTTCTGCACAGTCCAGCTACTGGATTGCCCGTTCTCAAGAAGACCTCCAAAGTTTCGCTCCAATGATTGCAGCAGGGCTGAATCGTCGTTGTCTTTGTTTGCTGACAGCATATCCCGCGCACAGCACTTCGCCATGGAATAGAAGTCGCGTAGTCCATGAAAATGGCGCAGACCCTCTGTCTGATTCTTTAGTTGCGAATCTCGGTAGGTGAAGTAGGCCTCCGCCAAGGGTCGAAGCTTGCTGTCTTCTTGGTGCGTGGGTGCAGAGGACTGCCGTCTTCTTGGTTCACTTTCTTGCTGGTAATTCTCGTAAATGGCCATGGCCGTCTCCACTAGTGAGTCTATATCCGGCTCGGGACGCGCCAGATGTATCGCACGATTCATCTTAGCGCTATCTAAGTGCCAGTTGGAAATTCCCACCACACCCACATCGGGAAGATGGTGCTTTGTTCCCGGTTCCAGCAAGCTGTGTAGTACCTTCAGTGGGTTGTTCTTGGAAATCTCTGCGAGACCCACTTCATCCAAGAGCACCACAGGCAAGACCCCTGGCTCGACGTAATCTTGCGCCTTCTTGAATACCTTCTGGATTCCCTCAGAGGTTGACGACTGAGAGCCTTGGTATGAAACGACGTACACGTGTGGGAGCTTGCGGAAGTACCAGTCGCGCGAGCCCGGTCCGCGGAGATTATCCCGAATCAGTCTCATAGATAATGACTTGCTACAGCCGGGTTTGCCCACCACAAATACAGGAATTTTGTTCAGGATACAGACGAAGATCACGAACACGTTTTCGAGTAAGGCCTCGTTTAGGGCCGTCGCGGAAGGTATACCTCCTTCCATGCGCCTCAGGATATCTTTCTGCTCTGTTTGCAGAATTATGCGAATACTGTCTGCCGTCATGTCACGGAATCGACGGGCGTCGTGCGCTTTGAAGCAGTTGGCCACAAGCGCTCGATACTTTAGACGCTGTGAAACGTCCCCTGGAATCAACAAGATCATGTAAATGGATATTATGGTGTGCAAGGTCTGAAGCATGGAATGAACAAATATACGTATATTCAGGGATAAATAAGCAGGGAAGCAATAGTACCCAGTCGGGAGTGGTAGCAATGGGCCAGCGCCAAAACAATCGAGTGAATTGCTATAGTAGTCTTGTCTTTCAAGAGGTTATCTTTTCGTTCCGGATCCCCATCGCCAAACTTGAGCTGCTGGTCCTTTTCAAAGAAGTGGATTAGACGAAACGCGCGTACAACATCCCGCAAACTGACAGTGGAAGAAATCATAGGCGTGCCATCTTTATGCTCTCCCAGCTCGCCGTGGATGTCTAGCAGACGAATAAATTGTTGAGAGTGGACGAAAAGCTCGGTCAGGAGCAGAGCATAGGCGTGGCCACGGACTAGCTTGGCTATGTAGGAGCGCTCATCCATCTTGCTTAGGGAGCCGTAGTCCCAGACGTACTCCAGCAAAGTCTCGGGCAATGGGTGGACTCTGTATACAAGCTTGGCCATTTCGTCAAGTGTGGAGGCTTCGTGGGCCAGTCCAACGGAGACTTGCTTGGTTCGGCGGCGGTAAGGATTGCAGGCCGCCAGCAGAGCAACCTGTGGATGTAGTGTCCGTCCCTTGAAGACACGATGTGCGAGGATATCAGTAATGAAACCGAGATGATCACAGGTGTTGATCTCATCCAGAAACCCCCACACTGGACCTTCCTGTGCCTTGGCCTCCAACTTGTCCACAAAATCCTCTAGGTCTGCCCGAGATACACCTGCGTGTAAATCCAAAATTTTGCATTCCACTTTCATCACCTTTGCTAAACAACGAATTAAGCTGGTTTTACCACACCCGGTCTCACCCATGACCACTACCGGAATCCGTGCATTGACTCGCACCATGATAAGACCCATCTTCAGGAGGTTGTCAGCGGTAATAACATACGAATCCAAGTCAATATTCTCTTCAGAGCCAGTCGAACAGATTCGTTTCAATACAACCACCAGATCGTCCTGAGACATTGACGGGAAGTCGGGAAGCTTGAAATCTTCCTCCAAACTCTGCGTCGCAAAGAGTTCCTGAATCTCCGGCTTGGTCGCCTGTACCTGTTTGTGGTCGCGATACAAGACTGATACAGTACTTCGGTCTGACGAGTTGAACATAACCACGAGGTGGTTGCTGTTTTCAAACTGCACCTGAAAGAAATTCAAACAAGCAGTTGCTACTAAAAAGAAAATTTGAGCAAGGGAAGGAGATAAAAACATTAATAAAATAAATAAAAAATAAAAATAAAATCAAACCAAATAAAAACAGGTGGTGAACATGCAATAAGCAGAGAACTTCGCAGATATGATATCTCAGGTTGAGAATGTCCGAACAAAGTGAAGCAAAATAATACAATCAGCCATAGAAATATGGTAGCATAGCAACCATGCCAGCTATGCGTTGCAGCATAGCGTCTGCATTTGGTTCCCGAGACTCCATTAGCTCCTGGGTTTGCGTCACCTTAGAAGAAGAGACGGACCGCGTGGCATACTCAAAGGAAACGTCTAGAAGAGACTGAAGCAGGATGCGTCGCACGGCCTTGGCCTTATTGACAGAGGTCATATAGAGCAAGTTTTGGGTGCAAAAGAAATCACTCTGCGAGAAGTACATGAGCTGCAGAGAGAAAGAATTTATGAAAGAGTGCATCAGGGCAAAGGACAGCTCCAGACCGCTCTTCTTGCCACGTTGGAAAAAATATTCATCCAGCAGCGCGATGCACTGGTGGTTGCTCAAAGGCACGAAATCTTTCGGCTCCACCTCGATATCTTTGGTCTCACATGAGCCAGACTTAAGAGACTGTAGATACCGGCATACTAGTTGTACTGGACTTTCCGCCAGTTCCGACACAATGATAGAATTCGAGGACCTGTAACAGCAAGGAGCAGCATTCCCACACCGTTTTTGCAGCATATTGAGTAGACACATGAGCAAACAGTCAGCGTCAGACAAATGAAAGCGCGGTGGAGAGGCATGATAAACATTAGTCGAGGAAGTACAGCAAGTGCAGTGGTACGGTGTGTGCAACTGACCAAAGCATATTCTGTCGCTTGAACAAAAGCGTGGTTCGAAGGGATCCGTCCAGACTGCCAGCAAGGCTGTTAGCAATCTCTATGTAAACTCGCTTATTAATATGGATAAACTGGTTCACACCAGAACTGACTGAACCCAAGATCACAAGCTGGAACAGAAATTGGTCCAAGCGGGCTGGGTTATCCACCTGCACAAATAATCAACGTCGGCTATTGATCGAACAACCAGAAAAATACCACCTGAGTAATGTCCAAGTGGAGGCAGTTGAATGGCCTGATGTCCACATTGTGGAGACTGCGCACCAGCGCTGCGATATTGACATGTCCACCGATAGGAAAAGTCACAGGGCACAGCTTGTGCTCGGCGGCATGGCACTTGATGAAATGGGACTTGCCAAGGGAGGGGCGTTCAGATACCACAACCAGCACTTCGGGGAAGGAAGTCTGAATAAAGCCTTGCAACTCCTGAAAAGAGACTTCAGATTCATGCTTAAAGTCCGCTAAGGTCTGTAAAATGTACTGCTGAACATCGCTGCGACAGAGAATGGCGAGTCGAAAGCCTTGCTTGGATTCCATGTCATGCGCAACAAATTGACAAAGGCGGACCTACAGAGAATCAAGTGGCATGGAATTCGTGCGATATGTCTCTCTCAAGGCTCCACACACCCGCACCCCTAGGAATCCATTTTTAAAGTCTGTTATTCAAATATTACAATCATAGCACTGACAAACCTGAAGGTGGAAATCGAGCGCCTCAGAGCCTACAATACAGAAGATTTCGTTCTGCATATCGTACTCAGCACTGTGCATGCATCTTAGAAGGAACACCAACACCTCATCCCAGCTCGTTTCCAGGCTGCAGAACAAGAGCTGATGGGCGGAGGGTACGCGCTTAGTGCTTTTCATGAACAGGGACATGAGCACTCTCAGACTTCGGTCTTCTGAAGGCACAGGTGTCACAAGGATCTCACGAGGCGCAAGATTTTCTGGTTGAGATTTTGATTTGTTCTTGACGAAGGTGCGCAGTACACGTTCTTCTAACTGTTTCAGGCGCTTCATGACGGGTTCTTGGCTAGAGATTCTCCCTCGCAACTTCTCCATAGATTGCAATTTCACCTAAAGCCGCGGCGTGTCTGTTATAATGATGTTAACTGAGACAGATATGTACATCGCATGTCGTAAGCATCATATCCACGTGTCACTTTCTTTACATGTGCCTGTTTGCGTTGCAGGTGCACTTGATGATTGAGGGCTTACGGAAGGGTCTAGGAACCGAAGCAAGTCGTGGCACATCAGCACGCGTGGTTTCTGTATCTTGATATCGATATCACCGCAGAAGTATTGACACAACAGGCCCACCTGGCGAGAGTTGAAGAAGTTCAAGAATGGTTGGCTCCTGCGTAGCTCTACAAGGTCTTTCTGCCAGTCGTCATACTTGGCTTTGATTTCCTTAAAACAAGCTGCCATATCTCCACCTTTGACACGACGCTGGAATTCCTGATCAAACTTGGGCATATCTGGGTGTCCAGATCGACAAAATGCGGAGATGAGCTCTTGCAACTGTTGCAGCAAGTCGGTCTGCTCAATGAAGCTTTTGAATATGTCATCCTCACTATCCTCGGATGATTCGGAAACCGAGCTGACACGGAGCAAGGCGCGACCACGGAGGTCCAAAATCCCATCAAATGCCAATGTCTCAATCTTTGTGGTGTCTTGTCGCTTGACTTTGTACTCCAGCACCGCGTTACAGAGTTCTCCTTCCAAACAAAAAAAACAAAAAGTTCCAGTTTCCACTGCATGTTTGATCAATTGCTTGGTCAGCGCGCCGCGGTCTGATATTTTGAGAGACACCTGCCGAAAGTCGAAGACGGTGTTGTTCGCACTGCTGAGCTTAGCGCTTAGCTGTTTGTCTTCACTGAACTCGGGCCTGCGCAGATTTGAAGCTATATCGTCCAAAAGCGAATCTGTGTCACGATACTGAGTTGAAAGCAAAGGCCTAAAGAGTTTTTGGGCTGTGATCATCTCCGAAATGCTATGTTTCTGGAGCTGGCTGTCTTGCTCCTCGGCGCCATCAATGAATTGGGTCAGGTCATCGGGGGCGGTCTTCAGAAAGTCAATAAGCTCGGCTGCCTGGCTCATCTCGCAGAGCACTAGCGAGCTCTCATAGAAGATGCCTGGAATTGAATCTTGAATTTTTTTCAGATGGACCACAGTAGAGGCAGCTTTTCTTTCTTGGAAATCTTTGATGTGCCTGATACGGTACATGCAAATATCATAGGCGAATCAGACAGAAGCAACCAAAACAACAATTAGATGAAGAAAAGAAACCCGAAAAGAGGTCCCGGCTTGAGGTTTGTCTTGCCTTCAAATATCTTGACGAGCTCCAGCAGATTCTTGCAGACATCGTCCGTACTTGCAAAACGTGCAGCTCCCAGAAGCAACTCCAGGGTATACGCGTCAATAATTGGTAGGCTGAAGAAGCCTCTCATTTGCTGGACCTCTTGCTCTACTGAAGACACAGACACACCGATCAACAGAACTTGGACTCTCTCAAGCGTCAGTTCATCTGGCTTCGAAGTCCACAGGAACTTCACTGCCTTTTCGTAAGCATGCAGGGCTTGGGCTACAAGTCGTGAGGTGATATGCTCCACGGTTGGCGCTTCCGCAGTCTCTAACTCGCGCTTGAAATAGTTATCAAAGGATTTTGAGGTTCGGGAAGCCACTAGCTTTGCAGTATCCACCAACGCGCTCAGCTCGCCCCAGAAGTCATCAGCAAACAGCTGACGTATGGGCAATGTCGGCCAAGTTGCCTTCGTTTGATCCTTTAGCTTCTGATACTTTTCAAAGTCGATGGCTGTAGAGCAGTACTTGGAGATGAATACGCACAGGTGCGCTAGCGTTTGCTTAAAGGTTTCCATGCAAAGAAACTGCTTCTCCAGCACATCAGCTCCCATGTGCGGTTGGTTAATGTTGAAAAAGCGCAAAAGAGGCTTGGAAAACTCGGCCAAGTCGGAAACTTTCCCACCGTCCACTGTGTCAGTCAGAAATGAATTTTTCATTTTTTGTATAGCTGCTTGTGCTTCCTTAGCTTTGTCTGAGGCGAGAGTCTTTGTCGTCACCCCAGTTGCCCCCAATATATCTGCGAAGCACAAGCAAATGGTAAACAATAGACAATAACAACAAACTCAGTCGTTGTCAGCTTAGATTGTGACCTGCCCAAAAAATGGCGTTGTCGCCTTGCAAAAGAGCATGAAAGGAAGAGCTGCCAATATTCACGTTGAGGAAGGGCAAGCCATCCAATATTACTCGCACAATCTCGTCGCAAAGCCTAAGGGTCAAGACGAGCATGTGTTATACAGGCTCCATATATTAGTCTATACGTAATAAAAAAAAAAAAAAAAAAAAAAAAAAAAAAAAAAAAAAGCTTTGGAACTAAGTGTCGGGACCTGTTTGGAATGTTAAAAGTGCTGGTCTTTCCCTCGCCACAAACCAGGGTCACAATTCTTTTCAGATGACTCACGCTTTTTGCTTGCAGGATACCCAAGGCGGTGAGCACGCCCAAATAAAGATTCTGGAGCTTTTCATCGGCCTGAAACATAAGAGACACAAAGAACGGCTGAATACACGATGACGGAACGGTTGCAGCACATGCATGACTATGCCAACGATGGCCACAACTCAGGGGGTATGTAGAGCATATTATGACTGTCCACGTATTATACTCATGCCCAATCTCAACAGGAGAATTGCTGTACATGCAAAAAGAAGAAAAAACACCACATCAGAATGAGTTGCAGGTGAATTGAGGTAGCAGTGGTAACCACTTCTCCGACGCGTGAGGCGGCACCCAAAATGCGACCCGGATCGTACTGCTGAAAGCGCTGCTGCAGATTTGCGTGGAGCCTTACCAACAAGTTTTCGTCAACCTTGGAGAGCGCATGCAGCTTTTGGTAGGCTTGGAAGACAGAGTCTTCTTGTTCCCACTGAACTGAAGCCATCATCCAGCTCCAGGCCAGCTTCTCCGCTTGGGTCTGCGTTAATTCACAGGCAACGTTCTGTGCCAGGAAGTCGGGGAAATCGCCAGGCATCTTTTGTGCCGGGCAATGCTTTAGAAAAGACTCAATGACTTTGGCACGATTCTCTCGCCCGTCAAAGAAATCAGGCAATGAATAGAACCACCTGAAGATCTGCCACTCGATGTAAGTTGAACCCAAGCACTCAAAAATGTTGCTGAAAGCAGGCCATACCAGGCTCCTCGATGGATCAGGTACCATCTGCACTAACTGCTGCAGGTGTCGCACATTTTTAATTTGGTCTTTCAATTGAAAGATCCGCTGAGAGAAGGGAACTCGACTTAGTGAAATGCTGCGGTTATTAGGCGACTGACCCAGCAAAGTCAGCAGTTCGACCACACAGGCCTACACGCACCGAAAAAAAGAATGGCATTCAAGACTTTATCTATCAAGGGAACAACAGACGAGCTCTACTTTTTCTACTCTTTTGCAGCCTGCCCTCTCGTTTGAGTTCTAATTAGAGGCATCTGTCCAGGCCTGGTCTTGCTTATTATTATTATTATTATTATTATTATTATTATTATTATTATTGTGGACACCGTGATAGCCCAGTGGTCAAGTTCTACCATCTGGGCCCTGTCGCCAGTTCGATTCCCGTCGGTGCCACCAGTATTTTCATT
>WBZZ01003365.1:87500-100000 GCA_019918135.1 Paulinella micropora
TATTATTATTATTATTATTATTATTATCATTATTATTATTATTATTATTACTACTACTACTACTATTATTATTATTATTATTATTATTATTATTATTATTAGTATTAAATTATTATTAAATTATTATTATTATTATTATTATTATTATTATTATTATTATTATTATTAAAATATTATTATTATTATTATTATTATTATTATTATTATTATTATTATTATTATTCTGGAGGGGTGCACAAGATGGCACTCCATGGGAAGAGGAGGTGGTTGGGCCTCTCCCCACGAAGGTGACCGCTTGGGGAGGGCGGTCACCGGGATATGCGCAACTCTCAACTGGGCATTTACTCGGTAGGGGTTCGGCCAGGCAGGTTGTGGGGTTGTCTGTTGGATTGTTGGTTGGCTCGTTTTTCTTGGCTGTTGGTTTGGGTCTGGTTTCCTGGTTAGCCCATTTTCGCCGAATTTCCTGCCGAGTAAATGCCTGGGGGCTTCCAGTTCCGGTTTGGTGATCTTGTTGAGGTGAGCATTCGGAGGAAACAGTACCGAGATGGGTTGAAGATAGGATTCACATTGAGCCGAGATGGGGCTGAGTTGACCTGTTCCAACTCGGCTCCATTTCGGCTTCATGTTAATCCTATCTTCATCCTATTTGGGTTTTGTCTCCTCCCTATCTTCGCTTCTTCGGGGTTGCCTAACTGGAACACATGATGAGCGCACGTTGGAGAGGGGCTTCAGTCGGTCCCAATGCCTTGCCAGTGCCTTGCTGCGTTGCCGTGCCTTGCCCCATGCATTCACACCCTCCACCGTTGCATTTCTAACTGAGCAGCTTCGGCTGGGATTACTATACTTGTCTGTAAGACCCTATAGGTACCGCTAGGTTCGCGCCTTCTATACCCACGTGGGGGAAGGAGTTTCAGCGGCACGCCGTCCGATCTGGCTCCACTCGGGGACACCCGTACCTCATGATGTGTATTGTTAGGAGCAGCTGAAAGTCCATAAGGCATGAGAGTAGAGGCGTTGGCGATGCGATGGAGAGTGTGTGTAGTGCGTGAGGCAGGTTCTGGCGACGCTGGGGGTGCTGGCGGGCGCCGAAGGGCACGAAGCGACGCGGCAGCGTCCAGTGACACCGGCGGAAATGCGTGTAGTGTGTGTTGCAGATACCGCCGATGCTATTTGCATGGACGGGCGCTTTCCTCGGCGTAAAGAGGCGCGGCGGTGATGGCCAGCGACATTGGCCGTCTACTACTCTCAATGGATTACAAATACGCGAAGCACGGAGCTACCACTGTGGCCCTTATGGGACAAGGTAGAATCGCCGAAGACCTGGACAATCCCCGTGGGAATGCCTCTTCGACGGGCTCTGGCCCGATGTCCCAGGATGGGAGGATGAGGGCTCGCGTATATGACGGAATTCCTGAACCACGTGGAGAGGCTATCTTAGCTGCGCCTCATCCTTCCTCCCCAAACCTGGCACACGGGTCGGCGCTTCAACATAAGGCGAGCGGCGCTATATGGCAGATGGCACCGCCGCCTCGACGGTACCGGCGGGTAGATCGGTACGACAAGGACGGGCGTAATCTGATTGTCTGGGGGCTCTCAGAACGCGCCAATCTACAGGAGATCGCCTCTAAAATGAGCGGTCTTGGTCTGGTGGTCCCGGTAATGGAGTGGCAAGGCCAGCGAATGTTTCGTCACCTGGAGCTGGTCTACGAGGACGATGACAGCAGGCAGACGGCGTTGCAGCAATTCAAACATCTCAAATTCTTCGGCAGAGGGATCAATGTGGCCCTTGGGCGCAGGTTCAGGGACAGGGAACGTGTCCGAAGGCTTATTCGCATCCATCTGCGTGGGGAAGCGGCGGTCCGGAAGGAGGAAGCTGCGACGGGATATCGCGTCTTGCCTCTGCATGAAGAATGTGTCGATGATGTGCAGGTGGTGTCTTCGGAATTGGCTGCCGATGCACCTAAGTGTGTGTCTGAGTGTGCTGATGTGCATGTGGTGCCCCTGCATTCGGCGGCCAGTGCAGTGGGGGACCAACCTGCGCAAGCACCTGCAGAGGGGGGCAGCACGAGGGCGGAAGCCAAGCGCGGCCGTCGGGTCCGGAAACGAGCCAAGAAGCATCGCTCCAAGCAGTTCGATACCGGCTTCAAGCTACTCGTCGCGAGTCACAACTGGCAGGGTAAAACGGGATACGACAACGTAGGCACGGCGGAATGGGCATCATTCTACAAGCACGAGGGCTGGCTAGTCATCGGGGCTCAGGAGCACCGCATGGGCAAGAAGCAACTTTCCAAATGCAGCCTGGATGGATTCCGGATTTTTGGAAAACCTGCGGAGGTCAGCGAGAAAAATCGCTGCAAGGGTGGGGTTCTATTCGCGGTGGCTAACTTCCTTGGTCCGTATTGCAACCTGGTGTCAGCCCCCGTCGACCACCGGCAGCAAGTGTGGCTGCGTATCGCCTCGGGTGTTACCGGCGCTCACGATATCTATGTGGGCAACGGCTACTTTCCCCAGGAAACGCAGGAAGAAGAGTCGTCAGAGGCGTATGCGGCCTGGCAGGCAGCTATAGCTTTTTTTGGAGCCAAAGGTCTTGTGGTCACGGTGGCGGATGCCAACGCGAAGCTCGGGCCGGCATGCAGCCGAAAAGAGGAGGGCATCGTCGGTCAGCACGGGGAGGTCGATCATAAGGGAGCACCGGTACGTTCGGAGAACGGCAAGAGACTCGCGGCTGTCCTCGTCGCTTCGGGACTGCGAAATCTGAGCGGCTTCTCGTGCCCAGTGGAAGGGTCCTACTGGTGGTCCCGGCGTGAGCAGCGCGGCATGGGCACAGGCAAGCACCTCCTCGATTACATCTGCGCGTCGCCTGGCTTGGCATCTGGAGCAAAGTTCGGAGTATGCGAAGATGATCTTGATACGGACCACAAGGCAGTATGGGCCGAACTGACGTGGAGCGGCCAGCGCCGGCCAAAGCGGGCTGCGAAACCTTACAGGTCCTTTCGTGTTGATAAGCTTATTGGTGCTGGTGTCTCGGGTAATGATCACGCTGCGAAGCAAGCGCTGGATTATCTACGCGACAAGTTCGATGACGTATTCCAGCATTGCCTACAGAAGCTTGGAGTGCATCAGCTGCCTGAGCTTGACCTATCGGGTGGTGCCGACAGCCAACGGGTGGTAGATGACGTCACCGAGCGAGTGGCGCAGTCCTTCCGAATGGCGGCGCACCGGGTCCTTGGCTCCAGATGTATACGACCCCGTTTCACCAACAATTGGTTCGACGGGGAGCTAAAGGAGCTCATTCAGCAGCGCCGGGAGGCCTACGCAGCATACAGGAGGGATGAATCGAATGCGGAAGCCCGTCTGAATTGGCTACGGCTCCGCAAGCAAATTCGGAAGGCAACTCGGGCCAAGAAGTCCGCCTCCTTCAAGCAAGTGCAGGAAGAAGCGGTCAAATGTCAACGCGAGCAATCCTCAAAGCGCTTTTGGCTACTCGCGAAGCGGCTTGGCGGGGCACGCAGAACGAAGGTCTCCGCGCCGGTGCAAAGGGAGGATGGCTCACTGGCGTGTACGCTGCCGGAAAAGGTCGCTCGGTGGGAGGAATTTCGGAAAAATTCGGTGAAGCCACGGGAAAATCCGGCAAGTGCGGCTGTTGTGGTGGAGTGCTGTGCAGAAGCAGGCTCGTTGGAGTGGGAGGAAGCCGAAGCTAAGCGGCAGTTCCACTGGAACGATCGCTTCAGAGATGAGGTGGCCCGGGCTATGAAGGAGCACGAAGTAGGTGAAGACACTTGCGAAGAGCTGGACAAGCCGTTCACGCAAGAGGAGGTCCTTGCAAGGCAACGTGCCCTGAATAACCACAAAGCTTGTGGCGAGGACAAAGTGAAGAACGAGATGCTCAAGTATGGCGGCGCCTACATCAATGGCTACTTAACGCAGTACTTCAACTGGATTCGAGAAGCCGAGAGGACTCCAAAAGCTTGGGGCAAGGGAATCATCGTCAATATCCCCAAGGGTGGGGATCCTACGGATCCTGACAACTGGAGGGATATCTCGATTATTAGTTGCCTTGGTAAGCTGTATCTGTCCTTATTAGCTACTCGTCTAACGCTCTTCGTGGATGGCCCGGATAAGCTACGTCCAGAGCAGGGAGGCTTCCGCCCGGGGCGTCGCACTACGGATCAGGTCTTTACCCTTTGGCAGAGGTTGAAGGGGCGTCAGCAGCAGAAGCGGGAGTCGTATGTCCTGTTCGTCGATCTACGCAAGGCTTTCCCGTCTGTTTGGAGAGATGGTCTATTTGAGAGGCTCTGGAAGCTGGGTGTAAGGGGCAAGTTCTGGCGTACGCTACGCAGGTGCTACGAGCAGACTTCGTCGCAAGTGCTAGTTGATGGAGCACTCACCCCCGAAGTACTGGAGGGTGTAGGCGTCCAACAGGGGTCCCCTCTCTCTCCCACACTCTTCAACGTCTTTATGGATGAGCTGTGTGATCGGCTGGCGAGTGCCCTCAAGATCACGGATGTGAAGCGGCTGAACGACATCAAGGCACTTCTATACGCGGACGACGTGGCCCTCATCGCTCACAGTCGCACCGAGCTCCAGAAGATGGTCAATGTTGTGGCCAAGTTCGCGGAAGATTACCGGCTGGAAGTCAACTTGAAGCCCGGCAAGACGGAAATCATGCCCGTTTACACGTCGAGCAAGGCGAAACGACCAAGTATCAGGGAGCGAGGTGAGCCCGTGGTGTGGTTTCGCGGCCAGAAGCTTTGTGTCACCAGTCAGTACAAGTACCTGGGAGTGGTTATCACCGACGACCTGAAGTGGAAGGAGCAGGCCCTGCGGGCTACGCGTGTCACTGAAGTCGCCACCGCAGGTTGGTACTCTTTGTGGTGTGCAGGTGAGATACAAGCTAGGTATCGTCTCATGTGCTGGAATCAACTTGTGGGGGCCAAGCTGAAGTACGCCTTCGATGTCTGGCGTGCCCCCGTATCGCAGCTCACCAAGCTGGAGGCAGCAATGCTGCGCCCCATGAGGATGATTCTCGGCATCAGCCCTAAGACAAGCAAGTGGATTACACTCTTTCTGGCGCGCTCTTTGAGTGCGGAGCGTTTGCGGCGGGCGGCGCAACTGAAGTTCTATGGACGGCTGCGTGTTCTACCGGAGAAGCGATTTCCTGTCATCGCATCTCAAGTCAAATCCGACTGGACTGCGGAGGCCGAAGGCGCTATCAGGGACTCAATGGATCTACAACAAGGGCTTCAGGAGCTCCTAAATAGCTCAGAGAAGGACCTCGAGGGTTGGTGTTCGACTGTGGACAAGTGGGCCCTTCAGCAGGACGTCAAGATGGTGCAGCAACTGATGTGGGACAAGCGAGAGGCAGGCAGCGATCTTACTGATGGCCTGCGAGTCATCCTAAGACAAGTCTTTGGAACTAAGGAGTTCCCAAGATGGGTAGCCCTTGATGATGCGCATTATAATCTGCTTCGGAGAAGGTTGCTCAGCTGCAACAACCGCCTTCGGTTGTACCGCAGCAAGTTGGTCAGTGGCATGTCCCCTCGCTGCTTCTGTTGTCATGATGATGTCAATGAGTCCCTTGCGCACTTCTTATGGGATTGCCCCATGCATGAGGGGAGACGTAAGCAGCTGTTGCTGAGTATGCAGAGGCTCGGTGGCATGGCTGTGGGGGTTGCTGAGGGTGATGGAGGGAGTGAGGAGGGTGGTGAGGTCGTAGGTGGTGAGGTTGTGGTGGAGGATGTGTTGCTTGGGCGGGAGCGGGAGGGCTATGTGCGGCAGGGTTGGGATGATATGTCGCCTGTGGATCAATCACGATTGTTTTGTAAGTTTTTTCAGGGGAAGTCGCGCTTCCGCAGTAACTTTAGGCTTGCTGCGTTGTTAGGGGTTACAGCGTTGCGTCCCCCTCCAAAGTTGGATGTGTTGTTTGGATCATATGTGTCTGAGTGTTGGTCTGCTAGGGAGGGTAAAAGGGAGGAGCTTGGGGTGGAGGATGGGGGCGAGGAGGTGATTGACCTCACTGAGGTTCCATCAGCTTCTGTCCCACCCTCTGCCCCAAGTGACGTTGATGTTGCGCGGCGCGGCCGTCCGCGCAGTGTGGACGTCCTGGCTAGAGAGAGGGGTTCGGGAGCGCAGCGTAGTGTCTCCGAGTTCTTCTCTTCAGCTAACACCCTCGCATCTAGCTCTTCATGCACTTCACAGCCCCCATCTGCCCCTGCTGTTGCTGTTGCTGCTATGTCTGTTTGGTGTTCTGACAATGCGTTGGGATCGGCTGACCCCGGTGACCCAATGGAGGCACATGTCCAGGATCTGGATCTGATGCTATAGTCTGAGGAAGCCTATTATTATTATTATTATTATTATTATTATTATTATTATTATTATTATTATTACTACTACTACTACTACTACTACTACTACTACTAGTGGCACCGCGATAGCCCAGTGGTCAAGGTCAATACCATCTGGGACCTGTCGCCAGTTTGATTCCCGTCGGTGCCAGTATTTTCAAAGGATGTTTTCTTTGAAAGTATTGGTCTGTCTGGAAGGCTTGGAGCTGCCCTGCGGAGGTGTCAGTGGAGCTATCGTAAAATCTTCGTACTCCCCTCGCGGGTGAGACGATGGAGGCACATGTGCAGACTTGCATTCGGAATTGACTGAGAAGCACTATTACTGCTACTGCTACTACTACTACTACTACTACTACTACTACTACTACTACTATTATTATTATTATTATTATTATTATTATTATTATTATTATTATTATTCTCTCTCTCTCTCTCTATATATATATATATATATATATCTTTCTCTCGTCCTCCTCCTCCTTCTCCTCTTGCTCCTTGCTTTAGTTCATATCTGAGAACTGACCACTGTCGGTGCGCGTGTGACCAGTACCCTCGCAACGCTCAAGAAGGAGTTGTCGTCTAGCTCTGCCATGATTGTTTGTGACTCCGACACAAATTTCTTGAAGGTCTCCTGTGCTTTCTTACCTGGCACCTCCTAAGTAACCAATTCAAAGCTGCATAAGAGACAAAGTGTACACAACCAAATGTGACACAACAAATGAAACTTACGGGAAAGATGTCGATGTCGAAGAAGCGCATGTTGGGACATAACATAAAAAAATTGTCAAGCTTCAATCGCCAATGATCAAAACTTTTATCTACAGTGTCAAAGAGGCGTATCACGCCCGTGGTAGTAAACTTGCTATACGGCTTCACTTCATCTACCATCCATGACTCAGCCATGGCAATGCTTCGCAGAATGTTACTCGCGTGTCGTGCAGTCACTTGGTACTCGTGTGTGCGACTCAGAAGTATAACAAGCAATATGGCTTGCTCGGGCTTCAGCTTCCAATTAGGATTCTGAAAGAGCCATGATACAGCGTCCCGTACCACCTCCATTTCTTTCCACGTGGCCGCTATCTTGACCTGTTCAGGCCAGCCTGGTCTACTTGCAGCGTCTTCCACCAGCGCAAGGTACAGCATTGCGCGATTTCTAGACAATGGGAGAAAAGTGTGCGTGTGTGTGTTTGTGGGTGTGTGTGTGTGTGGGGGGGGGGGGGGGGGGGGGGGGGGGGTGGTATATCAGAACAGCTATGAAGCCGACCTGCGCTGCTCATATTTCTGATAGCGTTTCTGTTCAATCGGGAAAACGTCGTCGTCGAACTGAAAGTGTGCTGACGGAATCTTGCGATAGCGTTCTTCTAGGCGAATCCGGGAGGAACGATAAAATGCTGCTGACTCCGTATATTGATAGAAGTACTCATGCCCGACAGGCAGGGTGACAAGCCCAGATGCATACAGATACACATACCGATTGGTGATTTGATTCATCCACTTTAAGTCGATTCTTTCGCGACCACAAACCTAACATGGTGAAGACATGTGTTGAAAAGCGCAATTCAGTCAAGCATTACCACAGCCAAAGAGCCGCTGGGGAGCTTAGAGCTGAGCGCAGCGTAGAAAACGATTTTAGCTAGACAATACAAATACACTATGGGAACCTTGAAGCATGTAAGTGCAGACGACAGTATGCTTACTCATAGGTCCTGTGTGGCTGGGGGTATTCTTGAGCTCGGTGCTGGATCTGGTAGTTCTTCCTGCGCTGCCATGCCCAGGGCTGCCATGGCTGTAGGCGCCACCGCTGTAGGTCGCATTTTTTGTTGTCCAAGCATTTACGGGTAACTCACTGGTCTCAGGTGGTCTGGGCTGGCTGTGTAGTCTGTTCTGACTGTAGGTTTGGCCATCGCTGTACGGGTAGTTACTTTTACTGCTACTGCTTACCCCAGCATTCAATGGCGGCTGGCAGGTCTCTGGTGGCGTGGGCTGATAGTCTAGTCTGCTACTGTCCGTGACATTGTAGTCACCGTCGCCGTAGCTTGTACTTTCGTTTGTAGCCCTAGCAATCGCTGGTCTGGGCGGGCAGTCTGGTCCTGTCCGGCCGAAGCTGTTATCGGCCCCATGGCTGCCATTTTCACTGTAGCCACCGCCGCTGTACGTTGTACTTTCGGTTCCCACCGTGGCACTCACTGGTAGCTGAGCGGTTTCGGTTGATCCTTCGGTTCTCACCGTGGCACTCACTGGTAGCTGAGTGGTCTTGCTTGATCTGGGGTGGTATTCATGCCTGCTCTGGTCGTAGCCATTATTGTTATGGCTGTCCTCATCACCGCCACTGAAGTTAGAGCTATTGTCGCTGTAGTTTGTACTTTCGGCAGCCGCCCTAGCATTCATAGATCGCTGATTGGTCTGCGGCGGTCTGGGCTGACTCTCAGTGCTCCTGCAAGTATGACATCGTAGAAGTTCGATGCAGTAGAGGGAATAATGAAAAGGATAGAATTTATGCTGGTAACATAGTGTTGTATGACATGATTGGTTAATCATGCTTGATCTTACATGGTGCCCGAAGAGTTAGGTCTCTCTTTGTCGCCGCCGCTGTTGTAGACAGCCGCACCGAGATGGTAGTTGTTGCCATTGTCGTCGCCGTGGCTGCTGCTGGGGCTGTCGCTTGTACCAAAAGTGTTCTTATTATGAGTTCTGCTTCTGCTGCTGCTCTCAATAGAGTGTTGTGTACCACGATTGCTCGACAGGAAGTCTGCCTCCCTAGCATGCAATCTTTCTATCTGTTTGGTCTGCCTGGCTCGGTGGTCTGTTCTGCTTTTTTTCTGGTCTGTTTGAGCTCTGTGTTGCATGCGCACTTGATTTGGATGTTGATTATATATGTGTCGTGAAGTACGTGCGATGTGCATGTGCAGAGGTTGAATACGTTTTGATAAGTGTATTAGGCAAAGCAGGGTAAAGGTTGTCAAAGGTCGCGAATTTGATGGATACATGCATGCACACCGAAAATGCACACTTGCCGTTACAGCCCTTCTGCGTAGTTAAGATTCTGCTTAGCTGTACATGTGATGTGACCGGTAGATGTGTATATGGGTATGTATGTGTAGCAGCCAAACTATGACGCATGAAACACAGACCACGCAGAAAAATCATCGCATGTTTCTGTCTGTCGATTTTGCTGTCTGTTGACAACTGACAACCAAACACTCATCCTACATCTCATCGCAAATTGTGCCTTGTGACTTGGTGTGGCTGGACGAGGGTTGGATAGATATGTGTCTTGGTATTCTGCGCTGTAAGACATATGCTTCATTTTTTGCAGGTAGATGTTTAAATTCTGTTGGTCTTTACGATATGCTCGGAACTTGGTGTCTCTGTTTGTCTTCGATTGGCGCTGACTTTCCTGAGTGACAAAACAATAATAATAATAATAATAATAATAATAATAATAATAATAATAATAATAATAATAATAATAATAATAATATAAAAAGAAAAGAAATTCATCAGACGAGAAACTAAAGAGAGCGCATAGAAAGAAGTGGGGAGCCGACGCCGCGATGCCAGCGGATGAAATGAAACGCAGGATGGTAGAACAGAGAGACCTTCGATGCCTTTCGTTAAGTTGCTCGGCCTTCTTGTCCGGGGATGCTTGTCTCGAAGTTCCTGCTCAGCCGTTTCGATCTATGAAGGGATTTGGTGCAAAAATAGCATAGAGAACTGATAATCCACTGTCCTGTTCTCCACTTTTTATGCAGCTTCTGAGTTGTGAGCTAGTAGCATATATCTGACTTTTCTCTCATTCTGTCTCCTTAACTAAACACAGCTAGTCTCCTCATACCCGCTGCCCCACCGCGCGCGCGCGCCTCTTAGATTTGTGCATGCTTCTCGGGTGGTTATTCCTGGAATGTTTGTTCTTTTCTTGCTATTATTATTGTTTTTGGCTTGCTCTGTCTCTCTGTTTCTCTATGTATTTGTATATCTCTCTCTCTCTCTCTCTCTCTCTCTCTCTCTTTCGTCCTCCATCTGATTATCTGTGTGTGAGGAGCAAAAAGTGCAAGTAATAAGATTGAAAATGGAATATGAATGAGGGGTGTGCCTCGTATTGCTAATGGCCGTCCGGGTGTTGTTCTTCAACTGTATGTGGCGGAGGGACACATTTGCTGACAAGCATAGCTGTCTTTGTCAAAGAGAAAGGCCTGCTACTCCTGTATGCATTCAAGTTCATCTTACTCTCCGTGATGATTCTCATTTGCCTTCGTTGTTGCATTCCTCATCTCTTCATAACAGTTCTGTTCTTTTCCTGTCCAATTTGTCGTTTTCCCTTCTCTTCATGGCTGTACCTTCTGCGTCTCTTCTTGCCGCGTTGCCTCAGCCCCTATCAAAGCCTTCTGGCGTAGACACGAAGCACAAATAAACTGTATGACATTTAGAAGAAAACAAAAGCTATCGATAACAAGAAAACGAGCTGAAACGAGCTACAGAAGAAGAGAAGGGAAGTAGCAGTAGCAGCAGTAGTAGCAGCAGAAGCACTAGTACTAGTAGTAGTAGTAGTAGTAGTAGTAGTAGTAGTAGTAGTAGTAGTAGTAGCAATAGCAGTAGTAGTAGTAGTAGTAGTAGTAGTAGTAGTAGTAGTAGTAGCAAACGCCGCAGCAGCAGCAGCAGCAGTAGCAGTAGTAGTAGTAGTAGTAGTAGTAGTAGTAGTAGTAGTAGGAGCAGGAGCAGCAGCAGCAGCAGCAGTAGTAGTAGTAGTAGTAGTAGTAGTAGTAGTAGTAGTAGTAGTAGTAGTAGTAGTAGCGTATTATTATTATTATTATTATTATTATTTCCCGATGAAAAAACCTAGTCACACTTGCTAAACAGAGTTCCAGCCCAATGGCCTCAAGGCGTTAAACTGTGACGCCAACTCATAACCCTTTGGTGGTAGATGCTGGGGAGGAGGGTCGTTGCGCGCGTAAAAGATCTTAAACTCCGCATATGCTGGTTGATAGCCCAGGACCCAGCAGACACCAGATTGTTATGGGTGGGGTTTCGAGGCAGCTCTAGCAACCGCGCTTGGTGTATGCACTTGCACATTCGGTGACGTCTTGCAAGAGGTTGCTGGGACTGCGGAATAACCTCGGCTTAGTGCAGTCTTGCCCTCAGGAGCTCCATCGGTGGCCCCGATCATCAGGCGAGAGACTGACACGGGGGGGTGGAGGACCTCGAACAAGGGTATTGGAGGCTTATGTCCGTTGAGGATATGCCATTAGCTGCATCAGTACGCCTCAGATATAGTATTATTATTATTATTATTATTATTATTATTATTATTATTATTATTATTAGTAGTAGTAGTAGTAGTAGTAGTAGTAATAGTAGTAGTAGTAGTAGTAGTAGTAGTAGTAGTAGTAGTTGTGGTGGTGGTAGTAATAGTAGTAGTAGTAGTAGTAGTAGTAGTAGTAGTAGTAGTAGTAGTAGTAGCAGTAGTAGTAGTAGGTAGTAGTACTAGTAGTAGTAGTAGTAGTAGTAGCAGCAGCAGCAGCAGAAGTAGTAGTAGTAGTGGTAGTAGTAGTAGTAGTAGTAGTAGTAGTAGTAGTAGTAGTAGTAGTAGTAGCAGCAGTAGTAGTAGTAGTAGTAGTAGTAGTAGTAGTAGTAGTAGTAGTACTAGTAGTAGCAGTAGTAGTAGTAGTAGTAGTAGTAGTAGTAGTAGTAGTAGTACTAGTAGTAGCAGTAGTAGTAGTAGTAGTAGTAGTAGTAGTAGTAGTAGTAGTAGTGTAGTAGTAGTAGAAGTAGTAGTAGTATAGTAGTAGTAGTAGTAGTAGTAGTAGTAGTAGTAACAGTAGTAATAGTAGTAATAATAATAGCAGTAGTAGTAGTAGTAGTAGTAGTAGTAGTAGTAGTAGCAGCAGCAGTAGTAGCAGCAGCAGTAGTAGCAGTAGCAGTAGTGGTAGCAGTAGTAGTAGTAGTAGTAGTAGTAGTAGTAGTAGTAGTAGTAGCAGTAGTAGTAGTAGTAGTAGTAGTAGTAGTGATAGTGGTAGTAGTAGCAAGAGTAGTAGTAGTAGTAGTAGTAGTAGTAGTAGTAGTATAGTAGTGTAGTAGTGTGGTGGACTAAGAGTAGAGTGACCGTAGCAACTTCCCAAAGGGCGGCGAACATTCCTGCAGGGTATGCAATTCACA
>WBZZ01003365.1:110000-115000 GCA_019918135.1 Paulinella micropora
CGCAGTCTTGAAAACATATAGAGTACTTGAAGAAGTGCGTTCAAGTTAAAATAAAGTTCAAGTGTTCGTGAATAGTTGTGGATTCAAAGTTTTTGCATTTTGGTGTTAAATTGCCGGCAAATGGTCAGTGCGATCCGTCCTTTTTAGTCTGTTACGATAGTAGGATATTTAATGAGTAAATACCTGTTTACTAACGATATGAAGACTGAGGAATACCTTAAGTAAGGGACTCCGTAATCTCCAGACCAAGGATAACCGGCGGCGACAGACCGGAACGGTAAGTATTGCCATTATATACCGGGTGGGCCGGCATAATCCCTTCTCCCCCCCGAGCGCGCTCACCTCTGTATGCGGCGGCGCGAGAAGTCCAACTTACCCTGCCGCCGAACCCAACCTCGTGATAAAATGCAGATACGAATCCGAGTGACGGTCGTCGCTGTTGATGTATTAATATTCCGAATCTGTGATATCACAGGTTGGTCCATGAGCCAACACTTCCCTTTCTAGGGCCCCCCTTCCGAATCTAGTCTCCACCGCCCTGTACCCGAGAAAAAAAATCACATTTTTGAACTGTAAATCATTCCTTACCCTGTCACACCGGTACTAGTCATTCATCGTCCCCCCGACCTAGTGTCGGTCTATCAGTAGTACTATCCTGATATGCCCGTCTCGGACAAGGAGTGGTAACTCCTGAAAAATTGAACCCATTCCACTTCCACTGGAATCCGTTTTTCCTGAAACTTGAAATTCCCATTTTTCCCTGATGATGATGCTGCTGCGATGCTCGCCTCCCCGATCCTTAGAGCCCGCTCGTCCCCTTCCGTCGACCGGGATCCCTCCTCTTGACTTGTCCCCGCCGGTCTCGCCACTTGACTTCCACCATCCCGATCTCGCCGCTTGGGCCTCACCACTTGAATCCCGCCGCCATCCGGAGCTCGCCACTTGAGTCTCGCCACTTGAATCCCGCCATCCGGAGCTTGCCACTTTAGCCTCGCCACTTGAATCCCGATGACCTTCTTCTTGTCCTCAATCCTCGTATTGTACCGTGATACCCGTGTTCCCGATTGAAATCTTCCGCGTGATGTACTATCCTCGGCTTTTAATAGCCCCCAAAGCACCCGTATCCGTTCTAGTCCCGGACGCCCAGCCCAGAAGAAACGTAGGCAAGGAAAGGTTCCCCCGACCTTTGTTATCCCCGCCAAGGCCCCTCCTAGTACCGCAACGCCATGCTTGGAACGATTCCGAGAGCCAATCCTCAATCATCATCCTCTTACCTCATCTCTCTTCTTCATCATCCCTTCTCCCCCCAACGTTTCAAAGTTCTTTTGTAACGCTTGTTTGATACCCGCTTTGACATGCCTCAACCCTCATGAAGCCTACTAGATCCCCATAAGAGCCGCCCCCCGAGACACGTCTCAGCCCACTTGTATAGCATCCTCAAAAATACCTCGTGTCCTCCTCATGACCCATCTCCCCCCCGAGAGGTATATCCCCGCAAGTCTTTTTCTCGTCAATCTCATCATCTTTCTCTTTCTTGTTTCATCAATCAACTATCCCTCGCCCCCTCTCCTCTCCCTACCCTATCCAACCTTCCTTGAAAATAGAACCACACCCTCCCCCCTCTCTACCCTATCCATCCTACATACTATCCCTATATACTATCCCCTGTCTTCCTTCCTTGTCCCCCTTCCCCCTCTCTGCCTAACCCTGGAAAAGAAAATAATCAGTCTCAGTCTTATTCTTAGCCCGCTTCCCAGATCCCGAATGTAGTCAAGTCCGCGTGCTCATACCCGAGCTCGTCACTCGTTATAGAGTGGAAAATATAGTCATAGTTGCAGGTTATTCTGCTTCCCCGATCCTTGATAGCCTAAAAGGCATAAGACATATATTATATTTTGTTTCCGCTATATCCGCAAGGGATTATAATATCAATATTCCTCTGTGCCTCGCATATCCGTATAGTGGCACATATACCGTTAGATGTATCCAGTGTAAGCGCATAGGCTACTGTGTCATAGTATAATGGGGTGTTTTTGTTCCGATACATATAGTATAAGCGCATAGGCTGATTTGTACTTGTCACATGAAAATTATTCCGCTATATCCTGTAAAGGCGCATATGGCCGTATGATGAAATGTAATAGTGACAGTTAGTCATGAAATTTGTAAATCCGCAATATATACCTCGAAACTCTGTTGTTCGGGACTTTAGCCCTGCATTGTACCTATAAGGTATGAATATACCGCTCCCCTTCCTCTTATTTTTGTTCACCCGTTAACATTCACCCTTTAGTATCATGTATCCCCTAATCCGGTTTTCCCATCTTCCTGAATCACCCTGTCACCCGTGTATCCTCCATCTGTCCGGGTCACCCGTTCACCCGTATATCCCCCATATTTCCGCGTCACCCGTGTATCCCCCATATTTCCGAATCACCCGTGTATCCCCCATTTTTCCGAGTCACCCGTGTATCCCCCATTTTTCCGAATCACCCGTGTATCCCCCATTTTTCCGAGTCACCCGTGTATCCCCCATTTTTCCGAGTAGTTATCTTTATCTTATTATTAGTGTATGTATATATATATATATTTCGTCATCAGTCTTCTCATTCTATCATCTTTTCTCTTCATCTCACCCCCATCCGTGTCACCCCTTGTTCCGTGTCCGTGCTCTGTTCGAGCGATCACCCACATTAGGCCGCTTCTTACCTCGGGACCCGGTCTTGGCCGGTGGTGCCCCCACAACCTCAAAAGGTAATCCCGCTGCTCCTATTTCCCGCTGCTCCTATTTCGTCCCATATGTGAGCCGGTATGCGGCGATCCTCGGTTATATCGAACGGGATATTCAGAACCATCCGTGGCCTGGTTTGTATGGTGTACGGTATGTGATCCTCATCATCCAACTTAATGGATGCATCCCATGTTTCCCGCTTCCTTCCCGTCTTTTCCAGAAATACCGGGTCGAATCGTCTCGTCTTTTCTTCCTCTATCTCGTCACTACTTCGCCAAAACTGCATCACTGGGGCTATCCCCTCACCCGCCTTATGCTTTGATGTTCCCCCCAGACTTAGTATCCTCATGACATAGAAGTCGTCCATTGTGTCATCACTTACCTCTTTTTCCGCGGGCTGCATCAAGTAGAACTTGCCCGTTTTCCACTTTATCTTGTCAACCTCTTCCTGCTTGCTCACCCAGTAACCCCTCGTGTTCTTGAACTCGATTGTTTCCCCAGGGGCTTTCGGTTTTGCCGGTCTTCCCCTTCCTCTCGGTTTTACCCCCTCCGCTGCCTCCTTCTTTCCCTCCCTCTTTTCCTCCTCTCGTCTCTTTGACTCACCCGGTGCCTCCTTTCTACTTTCCACCCTCTGTTTCTCCTCCGCTTTCCTTTCTTTTATCATTGCCCTCTCGTGAGATCCCGATTCCAGTTCCGCAATGGCCTCTTGTAACCTCTTCTTTTCCTCTGCATCCTGCTCGAACGTGAGCTGTTCCTGCAACCTCTTTATCTCCTCCGCTCGCTGTGACCTTGTTAGCAGGGGCTGTGGATTTCCGAATTGATCCTGTGTACGTATCAGAGCATCCTTCTCCGTCTCATAATCCAAGAGAAAAGGTGAGAACTTGATCAATCTCCTCACGTGGACGATCTGTTCCTTCTTCGACTGTTGATGCCTTATCTTGTAATTGTAAGCCGCGGTTTGCTTCATGATCTGATAAGGCCCCTGCCACTTCTCGTATAGTTTGGACGAAACCCCCACCGGAATATTCGGGCAGTACAACAACACCGTATCTCCCTCATTGAATTCCACGTGTTTGAACTTCCGTTGCCCTTTATCATCCTCTTCCCTCATCGCCGCCTCTCTGTGTTTGGTCACTATCTGTTCCGCTTCCGCGATCGCCCGTAATCTCACCGCCATCAGCTCCATTGGCTGGTACAATGCCTTCTGTGACATCACATCCTGAGGTGTGGTCAAAACCTTCCCAAATACCATCTGGTGCGGGCATAGCCGCGCCGTACCCCCCAACGAAGAAGAACCCAGATTGTTCACCGCAAACGTGAACGCCTGCAACACCTCTGGCCATCTCGTTTGCCCCTTCTGGCAATAGATTTTCAAAGACGCCTTCAGCGTACGATGCATCCTCTCTATTTTCCCGTTAGCCATCGGGTTGTATGCTGTCACGTAATCCCACTGAAAACCGTAGTACGCACTCAGCTCGTTAGAGACCCAGTTGATAAAGGAGCTTCCTCTATCCGATATGATTTTCCTCGGGACCCCAATCCTACTAAAGACGTTATCAATCAACGCCTTTGCCGTCATTTCCTTCGTGTCGTCCGCTGTGGGGACCGCTATGACATAGTTAGAAGCCCGATCGATAATCGTCAGAATGTATTTGAACCGCCCTGCACCCGCCTCGGGTAATGGCCCCACGTAATCGATGTGTACCGTGTCGAATATATCCCGTGTCACGTCGAACTGTCCCAACAAACCTTTGTTGGCATCATACGTCTGTTTTGCCCGCTGACAGTATCCGCATCCCGACACAAAACTCTTTATATCCTTATCCATGGTATCCCAGTAGAATTTCCGAGTCATTGACCATTTCATCCTGTCCAAGCCCGGATGACTTTGCAGAGGACACTGGTGTGCCCCCACCAACATAGCGTGTCGCAATTCCTTAGGTACCCACACCACCCAACGTTCCGGGTCGTCCCGATTCTTGCCCTTGTTCCCAAAATACCAAATCAACCCGTCCGAGAGGGTAAATTTCTCTTTCAACCTCTGAACTTCCGCGCCCGCTGAGACCTCGATAGGGTTGTTCACGTGTGCAATGAACTTCTTCCACTCCTCACTCTCTTTCGTCAGATGTCGGAACATAGGTACCGACGCAAACTTAATCTCTGTTTTGTTTTCCAGTTCCATAGCCAACCGACTTGGGTGTGTCTTCGCCAGCCGCAACTCCGGCTGCGCTGCTTCCTGAGCCTTACCCGTTTCATCCTTTGTCGGGAC
>WBZZ01003365.1:120000-203005 GCA_019918135.1 Paulinella micropora
CGCCATGAGTGGACTCACTACGCCCGCACCTTTGTTTGCGCCGCCTGCCAGAAGCTGCCCCGCGCCGCCGACTACCTGTTGCCCCCTTCGCCTTTTCGGCCGGCCCTCGTGGTAGTTCTCAACTGCTTCTGCCCAGGACCGCCCAAGCGCAGCAACAAGTACCAACGCCTCGCCCAAGAGGCACAGGACGTCGAGCTCTTCATGCGCCCGTTCTTGCTGCCCTACGGGCACAAAGACACCGTCTACCCGCCGGGGTTTGGTGTTGCTCCGGTCCTGCTGCGCTGGCACAACGAAGCCACCCTGTCTGTCCAACTAGCCAAGCTGATCGAGCCCGACTCCAACACCCTGGAGTTCGCACAGGCGTACGCCGCCGACCACCTCCAGGTGCTTTTCGTCATCCCTTGCCACAGCGACGAGCGTGGCAACTTCATCACGGCTACTGGTGACGTGGTCCCCGTGGGGTCTGCTTTACTCGCTCTTTCCGGCGCAGTCCAAACATTCGCAAAGTACAGCTCGCGCGCAAGGGTCAACGTCATCCTCGCCTCCTGTGGCGTCAGGTCCGCTGTGGCCGAGAAGCCCATCGTCCCTATTCGCCAACACGCCGTGCTCTGTGGCTTTGAGAAGCCGGTACCTCTCGCGTGGTTCACCTCCCTCACCAGCCCCCTCACCAGCACGATCCTGCGTTTCTGCCACGGCGCCTCCCTCTCGGAGGCCATCAGCAAGTGCTTCCCCGCCATTGAGCTTCGAGCGCGAAAGCCCTACGTAGTGGTGCCTGACGGGGACGACGACCAAACCCCTCTCCTCCCCCCTGCTCCTGCGCAGCCCCTACTCGTCCAAAAGGACAGGCCCAGCGGAGAAGTCCCCCCCGCCACGCAGCAACAGCAGCAGCAGCAGCAGCATCAGCAGCAGCAGCAACAGCAGCAGCAGCGGCAGCAGCAGCAGCAGCAGCAGCGACAGTGGCAGCAGCAGCAGCAGCAGCGACAGTGGCAGCAGCCCCTGCTGAGCTTCCCTGCGCACACCTTCCCGTTTGTCGCCCAGCCTCCGCAGCTTACCCTCTTCCCGTGCTTAATGTGCCCGACACCCGTGCCTGGCTACAGAGGACGCAAACGCCTTTTTCACTCAGAACAGGGCCTGCGCGCACATATGGCAGCAGTGCACCTGCTTCGCCTCAGCTAGCTAAGACAGTACCCACAAGGCGTGGCCGCGAGTGCGCCTCAGCGCTTTCTGAAATACCATCCAGTCATTAAATATTTGTTTTAATATTAATTTTTTTTTTACTCTCATCAGTATTAATACTGTCATTTCTTGGCGGGGGGGTGGGGTGCCCCCCCCTCCGTCTCTCTCTCTTTCTCCTCTGTGGCAAGCTGACCTCCCCCTTCTCAGAAAATTGCCCACGGACCAATAAATGGCACATCCGCTGTGCACTCGCAAACGACACAAACACAATCACAGTACACACGATGATGACGGATCGACCGGAAATAAAGAAGGAGGCACGGTTTCGTTGGCTATGGATCTGACCAACGAGAACGTCTCAAAGCCTTCTGTTGTAGACCCGAAGAGGAGGAAGGCGATTCTGGATAGTTTGTATAGGGACTCAGAAGACGACCCCGGCATGAGACTTATCCAACAAATGCTGCGCGAGGCGTGCGGATCGAGTTTGTCAGATTATGTGATCTGGTACGGTTTTAAGACCTACGACAATTTCGAGCTGTTAGTGGACTGGGTTGATGAACAACTGCTCGGTGCTTACAAACGGCTCAAAGATTCAGACAGAATTGAGGCGGAGCTCAGTTTTTGTGCCCCAGATGGAAAAACTGTCAAGTGCATCGGGCGCGGGGTTACCCCCAGAATCTGGTCAAGTCTGCTGCATGTAATGTTAATCGCCAAAAAGACCAGGAAATTCAAGTCTGGTCCTCTCTTGCTGGTTAAGATTATGTCTGCACTGCTCTTTTACTACGCCAAGCATCAACGTCTGGGCTACGGCCCAGACGTTGAAATAGGCGTGCAGAAAGTGCAAGATATTTTTTGGCAGCAGGCATTTCCTGACGAAGCCAAGCTAGATCCAGCACGAGCAAGCATCGTGGACAAGCTCAAGGAAGAGAACCTGGGACACGATCTAGCAAGGTACAGGTTCGAATCTAGGGTTTGACCTTTGAACAACAGCACAACAAGCGGTTATGAATTGGTTGTGGTGACTGAAAATCTCCAGACCGAACCGAACCCACAGCCCGTGTCCGAGAGAGCCAGGACGGGTCTGCAAGAACAGTATGGCAGGAACATGGAATGGGTTCAAAAGGTTGTGATATGCTTTCAAGCGGCGAATGACGCTCTCTTCAAACGAAACTAAAAAAAATTGACGGGAAGCCAGCCAGTCATTAATTTTTTTTAATAAAAGAAAAAATGATTACTCCCAGCCCGCTTGCGCGGGCTGGGAAAGGGAGGGGGGGGCCCCCCATCCCCCTCGTCCCTTGACTTTCGCTCCAAACTCCAATTTTTTTGGACTCAAGCGGCAGAAAAGTAAGGCGGGGGGTTTAAAGAGAGAAAGAAGACAAAAACAAAATATCGAAATCGGAGGTGCCATAGCCCATTTTGTCGCCCTGCGCCTTCCACCTTCCTCTCCCTCCGAGTCTTTCCCTATATTAGGGACAATATTAACGGACAATAAGGGAGATTCGCCCAGGCCAGCGGAGTTGGTGCCCAGCGCTGCGCCTCTAAGGGACTCCCCGAACTGTATTCCCCGAGCCAGACTACGTCGTCGGGCTCCTTTTGGCTGCACAGGCGCTTGCGCGGGGTACCTAGTAGTACATCGCGCTCGCTTTCGACTGGCGGCAGGGCTCGCTTGGTAGTCTGTGTAGCAGCTTGCGCCGGCGCTGGCTGGAACATGTCCAGCGCCCTCCGCTCTTTGCTGTGTCCACTTACAGGGGGAGGTAGGGGAAAGTCCCTGCAGGAGCTTCTTCTTCTTTGTATCTTTTACAAAATGAAAATGGTATGGAGCGGGGAGGAGGAGGGGAGAGAGGGGGAAGGGCCTGGGGGAGCATAGATTATAAGCCAATAAGAATTGAGATTTTAATGACAAACACCAGCCAAGGTACTGTGCCTTGAAACAGCAGAACTTTACCAGGGCCGACTCTCCTCCTTGCTCGTCATGTTCATGGTTGTTTTAATTAAAGTTTGTAACTTTTGGCTTGTTTAGGGCAGCCGGGCCCGTGCTGGCCAGCTGCTCTTCGAGCACGCGCAGCAGCTCCGGCACCATTATCGCAAACAACTCACCCATCACCGAGCCTCTGTCTACGCGCGGGCGACATGCCTGCATAAGTCCCTCTAGGACCCGGGAGGTTAACTGTGTGTTTTGCCTGTTCCAACGGTAGTGCATCCAGAAAAGAGTGACCATCTGCTTGAGCCAGGGCCACAGTGAAGGCTGGTCAGTTCCCACGAACATCATCGGAAAGAGGCGCTCATACCGAGCCCGCAGCGCCTTTTCGCCGGGCCAGGGCTGCACCTCCCACACTTTGCTCTCGCGCGACACTTGGCGATAGAAGTAGCACCAACTGCTTTGCAGCGGCACCTGGAGAAAAACAGTTTTGCCACCGCCAGCGCGCCCAAAGCCCGGGTGTGACGCTATGAATGACCGCACGTCCACGTCCGCTAATGGGTGCTGCAAAAGAGCGGGCTGCCGCTGCTGCGCAAAGTATTCGTTCAGGACACGGAAGGGCACCAAGTATGACCACAACTCGTTCCGCCAGGCAAAACCGTCTATCCCCTCTTCTGTAGTACGTACATCGAGCTGCTGGGTGGCGAGCGCCCGCTCCACATCTTCTTGTTTTTCTGTGGAATCTCTGAGCGCTGCTGTGAAAGGCGCGACAAAGTGCGGAGCACACAGCGAGACAACTTGGTCTCGCAGCCCCGGCGGAGTCTCGGCCACTTGCAGGAGGCTCTGGTAGTACATGTCGTAGCGACCGTAATGCCAAAGATCGTCGTCGTCTGTCGTTAAGACCCACTGCAGCCGGAGGTCCTGCGCATGCGTACGCAGACAAGGCAAAAAGTGCTCCAGCTGGGAAAGCCTGCTGCCGTGCCAGAACCAACGCAGGCACCCAGGGTCCTCGCTGTCAAAACTCCGCATCAGCGCCTCTACACTCGCCCTCAGCTCGGGCGTCGCGGCCGAAAGGCTAAGCCAGCACCAGCCGCGGCGGCCGACCTCGCCGCTCGCAGGAAGAGTCGAGGCAAAGGATTGCAGGCACAGCCTCAGGTACCGCACACTTTTCTGGCTCTGGACGTGCGACGCGAGCCACACGACTACGCTGGGGCGGCCAGACACCGCCACGTCTGCAAGCGGGCTGCGCTTGCACACCCGTTTGTGTCCCGCCTTCCAATCAGCGACTTGGCACTTGCGCCCACAATACGCCGCCGCGTAGCACCGTCTACAGCTCGCAGGAAGGTAGTCTGCCCGCTCTCCCACGGCGGGCCCCCCGCAGAGAGCCCAGGCACACCTGCCTGGTTGTGCCTCCATGCTTGACTCCTTTTCTCTTCTCTGTCTGTGCACGCTCTTCTCTGGCCCTATTTCCTGTCTAACAAATGGAAAAGGGGGCGGGGGGCGCCTCACCCCCCCCTCCCCCCCCCCTTTCCAAAAAGCTTTCTTTCCTTCCCCCCTCCCCCTCCAAGCTAGACTCAAAGCTAACGCGGAAGGCCGGGGGCGACAAACGGGGGCCCGGGGAGGACAAAAAAAGATTTTTAATTTATTTATTGATTCGTTGTCACCTTTTAATTGTACGTGGCTTTTTCAACTCTCGATAAGTGTCTTTGAGGGCAGCAAGCTGTTTCTGCAGCGTCCCCAACGATTCGTGCACTTTGCGCCTTTCTTCCAAATGAGCTTCCCCAGACGAGAAAACGGTGTTTAGTGGGTTGCAGTTAGAGGAATGTGCAACAGGCTCGGCCTGGAAGCGAAACTTAGCCCGAAGCAGCTCCGCGCGAGTCGGCGTGAGGGCGGCAGGCTCGGCCGGGAAACGAAACTTGGCTCGAAGCAGCTCCGCGCGAGTTGGCATGAACTCTTTTTTTTGTGTGTGTTTGTGTGGCGTCCAACTGCGTGAAGGGTGACAGATGGGAAGGGGGTGAATGAAGGGGGGGGGGGTGCCCCGCCTAGACAGGAGAAGGGGAAAGTCGCGCGAGGTTGGGGGGGGGGTGCCCCCCCCCATCCTCATCATCGGAATTCACATTCTTAGAAAGAAAAAGCCAAAAAAAAAGGAGGGATTCAAATGTCGGCGATTAGCCTAGACAGCAATTTCACAGGATATTTCCTGGACAGCCTGCAGAACGCCCGGCTGGTAGGGCGGGGAGCGTACGGCTACGTGCTGTGCGCCCGCGAAGACAAGCAGGTGGTGAAGTTGACTTATGATTGGCAAAAGGAGCAGCAGTTCGGGTGCAGATTAGGCTCTGAGCTGGGCGTGGCGCCCCGACTTGTGCGTGTGTTTTGGCTGGAGGCGGCCTGCGTAGAAAGCTACAGATTGCGTAAGGCCCCAAGCTGCCAAGGGCCGCTGTCGGCAGCGCTGAAGCTGTTGGTGGAGTCGAAGCGGGAAATGGGCAAGAACGGCAAGTACTGTGCTTTGTTGATGGAAAGACTGGACGTGGACCTGTCGACGTGGTTGAAGGGGGCGGACGCGGCGGGTCTGCCGAGCGCGGCGGAGATGAGTGCCCAGGTGCTAGAGCCGTTGCTAGCCCATCTGGCCGTGCTGGGCAGACAAGGTTGGTTCTTCCGGGATCTGAAGGCGGCGAACGTGCTAGCGAACCTAGCCCGAGGTGGGGGGCGCGCGGGCGTTCGTGATACTGTGAGACGCGTGGTGCTGACGGATCTGGACAAGGCGACGATGCACCGGCCGGCCTGGGGGGTAGCGCGCGGGGCGCTGCCGCCAGGCTACGAGGACGCCATGGCGGTGTACGTGGCCACGGTCTTCCCAGACCCGGTGCTGCGGGCACTGAAGTACCTTCCGGGCTGGCGCCAGGAGCGTCTGCAGGCCGGCTGGAGCGGAGCCCGCCGCCTCTTTCTGGAAGAGAACCCAGAGAACTTGCGCTACTGGACCCTGTACGCCATGCTACAGCTGCCGGGGTTCTGGGGGGATCTGTGGGACGAGGCTACTTCGCGTCTGGCACGTGGTTTGCCCCAGAGGCCCAGGGACTTGGCAGACCTTCTAGGCAGGCTGCAAGAAAACCCATGGATAGCGACGCATACGGAGAGGCAGCTGTGGTTTTGCTATCCACCCAGGGGGGGGCAGCGGGGCGCCTCTCGTTTTGTTTGTACTACGGACGCGTACAAAGCCCTGTGCCCAGAGGACTTTGTGGGCTACTTGGCCTGGCGCCTGTGCGTGCTGCTTGGTGCGGAGCGGGCGGCTGTAAACTACCGTTCCGAGCATTTGGAGACTTTGCTGCACGTGGTGGACTGGGCACTGGGCCCCGGCCAGGGCAGGGAGCTTTTGTACAGCCTAGTTGAAAAACGCTTGGAACGAGTCACGGGGTGGCTCCCTCGGCCAGCACCCACAAATTCTTAGTAAACAAAAAGAAAAACAGAAAATTTAATGAGACTGCAGGTTTAGCTTTGGCAGGTCGTCCAGCGCTAGCGTCGCTAGTGTTTTCTTGCGAATGTAATTGGTAAAGAGAAGTGTTTGCCGCGTGGCGGCGCGTCCAAGATAGTGAGTCTTGGCAGGTAGAAACCAAGAGCCGAACTTTTGGTTGAAAATTGCTGGCATAATGGCGTAGTTGCGTGGATGATCAAAACCTCCCAGCCGGCGTGGCACGATGTGGTCTATGTGGTACGCCAGCTTGCGCTTACCATCCTTGTCAAAGTAGTTTTGGAGTAAGTGATGTCCGCTGTTTTGGAGCACCAGATCGCACGCCTGCTTTGTGCTTACCTTGTGCGGCAGATTGGCTAGCGCCTCGATGAAGCCCAGGTACACAGGGGCGCAGCCGACCTCGTTGGCGTTGTAGCACTTCTTTCGCATGTCTGCTAGCGCGTGCTCCAGGTGCTGTTTGCCTCGCATCAAGCAGAGCTCCTCCTCGCCTAGTGCCCACAATTCGCTGACCCGGCCCGGCGCGGCGGGCCGGGGTGGTAGGGGCGGTAGGGGCGGTGCGATGGGGATTAGGGGCAGCTGCTCCGTCGCAAGCGGGCGCTTGTGCTCCCCCTTGGAGTCAGTGATAGCGTCCTGGGCCTGCACCCGGAATATCACCGGCCCTTTTGCTTTGCAGCTCGGCGCTAGGCAGAGCACAGACACCACCCAGGGTTCCGCGCAGGCCGTAACCAGAGCGTTGTTTCTTTCGTGCGTAAATCCGTCGTAGGCCGCGCAGTTGTGGCGCCGAGAGCCCTCTCGGTTGCAGCCGTACCGGACGTAAAAACAATTGGCCTCTGAACCGGTGCGTTTGCGCACAAGCTCGAAGGTCACGGGGCCCCCTAGGCTGTGTCGTTGTTCGCATAAAAAGCTAGCTACAAGCTTGCGCCTGAACCAGGATGATTCTTTGCTCTCGGGCATGTCACTCTTTCTGCTTCTCATTCTTTTTGTTTTGTTTTTTTCTTCTTTTTCTTTTTTTGTTGCTTTTGAGAAAATGAAGCAAACCAGTCAGTCAGTCAGTCGGGCAGCCTTGCTCTTGCCAGAGCTTCTTGTAAAAGTTAGCAAAAAAAGAAAAAAGAAAACAGACACACCTACGAATGGGGGGGGGCGGGGCGCTCCCCCCCCCTCCCTTATTGTTATGTTTGGTCTCGTATGTGTGTTAGAAATCTAACCTCCGCCCGCTCGTGGCAGAGCCTCCAGCAGACTGTGCTCGATGGAAGCGTCCACGCCCCCGCGGCTGGTGCGGGGGTGGTGCACGAGGAGCTGCCACGTCGCGAGCCCGTGGCTGTCGGGCTGGGCTCTTGGCTAGACCGGCTAGGCTGGCTATGACCGAGCGAGAGAGCTCTGCCGTTAGCTGTGCGTCAAAGTGCTCGAGCCGCCTTGGTGGACTGGGTGGGGGGGGAGCTGTCTTCTCCTCCTTCCTCGCCGCAGACAACCAAGTCTGGCCAAGCCCGCTCAGCCACTGCAAGAGTCGTTCGTTGGCCCGCCTTACTATGGCACTGGGGTCGATGGCTAGCATGACGTGAGTGACGGTCCACGTGAGTGCCTCCGCCTCTTCGTCAGAAGAAAGCAGAGAGCAGAGCCTCGGAAATGAGCATTCCCCCCATAGCCCCGCTAGGCAGCAGAGCGGGCCCAGCTGCGTGTCGAGGTCTGGGGCTTGAAAAGCATGCAGTACAGCCTGGCCAGACCCGCAATGCGCGGCCAGAAGCGAGTACAGTGCAGCGGGCCGTTTTGGACAAGTTGCTCGAGCAAGTGAAGTGGCGGCGTCTCTTGCGTTGGCTGCTGTTTTGGGGCCAGTCGGCGGCACACACCCGCCACCAGTCTCAGGGCCTCCAGCTCGAGGCCCTGAGAGTTAACACTAGCAGCCTCTGCAGCGGTCTTGCTACCAGGGACAAAAGCTGCAGAACGGCAGGCTCTGTGCAAGAGGTCCTGCACGATTTCCCCCGGCGGGCGTCTGGTCGGGGGGCGTGCGCCAGAGAGCAGGTTGCAGAGCTCGCCACAGGCCCTGGCGGCTAGCACAAGATCCGAGGCAGCATTGCTGTCAACAACTCCATCATTCTCCTCGTAGAGCTCGGCCCCCCGCAACGCGTCGGTCCGTGCAGGCATCTGACGGTAAAAAGCAGCTGCCAGCTCTCTGCGCTCGTGCTGCTCTTGCTCCAAGACAGAGTGCTCGACGCCCGGGTCGTCCTTGACCACAAGCCGCGAGAAACCCTCGATGTGCAGGCCCTTGCACTGCTGCTTGTTTAAAAACAGGAAGGCCGGCGCGTGACCCCCCTTAAAGGGCCCCTTGACTGTCTGGAGTTGGCCGCAGGCGCTCAGCTTTAGCACGTAGGGCTGCCCTTCGTCATGTCTACCCGCCGGCTGCCACGTCACCTCTGTAAGGGCGGCGCTGTCTCCGACTTGCACCCTGCCACGCAGCGTGGCTGGCAAGACTAGTTGCCGGAGCTCGCGGCAGCGGTTCAAGTCGACGAAGCTTCCCCGACCCCAGCCTGGGTCCTTTAGCTCAAAGCCGACGCGGGACAGCAGGGGGCAATCTTGCACCACCAGCTTGTCAAAAGGTGTTGCTACCTGTAGGCTCTGTAGCCGTTTGCAGGTTCGAACAACCAGGCTTGCCCCCGCGGGGGGGCTGCCCTCTGCGCTTTCCTGCTTCCCCGTCTCTCCCTCCAGGGTTAGGTTCTTTAATGTCTCGCACTCCGACACTTCACACCCTCGCTTGGCTACTCCCAGGTCATCCCGCCCGGGCAGGAGCCGGGCTCGGATCCGGCACAAGCGGCTGCGCTCAGCCTGCAGGCTATACACTCCGGAGCCTGCCTCCAAGCAGTGCGCTTCCACATTCTGCAAGGACAGGGCCGGGGGGTTAGCAGCGTCGCCGACGTAAACAGACCGCCCGGACAGGCTTACGTCTGTAAAATCCACCCTGCCGCGAACCGGCTCGTTCCGTTTTCCAAGGTCAAAAGATGCACGAACCTGCTTCCAGTCCAGGTCTACCTGCCGGCCCCCAAACAGGGAAAGTGACGCTTCTGCCTTGCTGCTGTCGTTCACGACCTTTACCCAGCGCAGGCGTAGCTTGCTGATGTTAGGGCCGAGACCCGCCAGCAGGCTCAGCGGGATAGATAAGTGTCTGGGCCCGGCCGTCTCGATGGTAACATCCTGCAAGCTAGAAAGAAGGAATGGAATGCGTCCGATGCCCTGCAACCACTCAGTCACTAGCCAAGACCGTGTGTCGCTCACCTCGCCTTGGAAGCTGAGATGAAGGTCGGTTGGCAGCATATCCAGTTGATAGTCCTTAACTAACTGTTCCAGCCTCTGTAGGTAATCTTCGATGACACCCCTGTCTGGGTGCAGCAGCAGATTCCTGTGTTTCTTCCAGTGAGACCAAAGAGCCTCTTTAATCTGTGCCTGTCTCTCCACCTCCTCCACAATGCCTGTAAACTCGGGATCTTCTGTTAGCTCCCGCTGTTGCTGTTGCTGCAGACCAGCTACAACCAGCACCTGCAGTTCCTCAGGTAAGAAGCAATTCATTTTTTTCTCTTTCTCCCTCTCTCTCTCTCTCTCTTATCTCTTCTTTGTATGTCTATACACTAGCCCCGTTCGTTCGGACGCAGGTGGGGTGCCCCCCCCCCTTCCCCCTTCTCGTCGTTTTTAGGCGGGCGCGGAGGTCGGTAGTGACCTCTCTGTGTGATGATGCCCGTTGGCTAGTAAAGCGCGCTCACTGGCGCCGACTCTTTCCTTGGCTCTTGCATGACCCTTGCTGGCGGCCTGTGTGTATAGCTGCAGAGCCTTGGCCTGATCCTTGGTGCACAGGCCCTTGCCGCTTTCGTAGCACAGGCCCAGGGCGTAGGCGGCGCCTGCGTGGCCCTGCTCGGCGGCCAGACTGTACCAGTACATAGCCTGCTTGAGGTCGACGGGGATGCCTTCCTGGAACTCAGAGTACCAGCCGAGCCTGTACTGCGAATCTGCGTGCCCGTTGGCGGCGGCCCGCCCATACCACTCCGCCGCTTTCTGTCCGTCCTTGGGAAAGCCCGCGGCACCCCGCGCGTAGCAGTCGCCCAGCCGTAACATGGCTTCGGTGCTGCCGTTCTCCGCCGCTCGAGTGTAGCACTCCAGTGCTTGTGCCAGGTCCTGCATCCTGCCCTCCTCAAACTCGAAGCCCCAGCCTTTCCGGTAGTAATAGCTAGCTAGCTTCTGCTTGGAGTCTTGGTGCCCTTGTTGAGCGGCCTTGCTGTACCACTCCGCGGCCAAGGCTTCATCCTTGGTCACGCCTGTTCCTTGCAAGTAGCAGGCGGCCAGCCGCCATTGTGCCTCACCGTCACCTTGCTGCGCCGCCTGCAGGTAAAGCCGTGCAGCCTCCGCTTTGTCTATGCGCGTGCCGGTACCCAGCTGGTGGCACAGACCCAACAAGCACTGTGCACCCGCATCTCCTTGCAACGCCGCTTGTCCAAACCAGTGCACCGCTTTCTTTTCGTTCCGCACAACGTACGTGCCGCTGTAGAACAGCTGACCTAGCTTGCGCTGTGCCTCGGCGTCCCCTTGCTCGGCCCGGCGGCTGTACTCGCCGATCTCCTCAGCCTTGGCGCCCTTCCCGAGCTCCCCTCGGGGGGCCTGCGTGGTTGCGGGGTAGCTCACACCCCGCCGGCGCCCGGCCAGCTTCCGCGGGCTGGAAGCCTGCGGCACCCCTTTCGTGGCAGGCTTCATTTTTCGGGGCCCTTTGTTCCAAAAACCAGAAAACCAAAAGCTGCGTGAGCGTCTCGTTCTTTTTTCCCTTTCACTCTTTATCTTAAAAAAAAAGAAGAAGAAAAAGCACAAGTTGGGGGGGGGGAGAGAAGGGTGGAAGGGAAAGGCTTGCATCCTCTCCCCCGTGTCCCTCGCTTCCCTCTTTTTTCCGTCTCGTTGCCCTCCTGTGTTGGTAGAGAAATGCTGTCTCCGAAATCTTAGCTGCGCTCAAGCCATCCCAAAGCACAAAAAAAAAATGAAAACCCAGCAGGTTCTTTTTTTGGGCCGACTTGCGCGCAGTGCAGGGCCCGCCAGCCAAAAAGGCTACAAAATAAAGTACAAAACAAAAAGGTTTTTTAATTAAAGGTTTGACAAAAGTCTGGCACTGAAAACTTCAAGCGCAAACTTCCGGAAGACTAGAAATTTACACCGGTGTTGACACGCCGTTCAGCGCTGCCCTGATCCCGGGCTTCTGGTACGAGGTCTCTCGCCGCTCAAACCGGGGGGCAAGCCCCCCCGCGCCCCCCCCCTCCCACCTCTCCATTCAGCCCGTGGCAGCGGGCTGGGGTGCTTGCCCCTCCCGAAGGCTAAAAATCCACACCGGTGTCGAACTTGTGGTTTGACACGCCGTTCAGCGCTGCCATGATCCCGGGCTTCTGGTACGAGGTCTCGCGCCGCTCAAAGAAGTTGGCCGACGTCTGCATCGAGATCATCTCCATCCAGGGGAAAGGGTTCTTGGCGTTCCAGATCTTCTTGTACCCAAGCGCCACCAACAACCTGTCCGCGCACAGCTTCACGTACGAACACATCAGCTCAGCGTTCATGCCGATCAGCTCCGTCGGCAGGCTCGCGCGGACGAACGCTTCCTCCACCTCCACCGCGTCCAAGGCCATCTCGTGCACAACCTTCTCCGACAAGCGCTGCTCGGGCTCCAAAAACTTGTTGTACAGCAAGCACGCAAAGTCGCAGTGCAGCCCCTCGTCCCGGCTGATCCACAAATTCGACGTCGACAGCCCGGGCAGCAGATTCCGCTTCTTGAAGTAGAAAACCCCCGCGAAGCTCGCCGAGAAAAACAAACCCTCCACGAACGCGAACGCCACAAGGCGCTGTGCAAAGGCTGCGTCGCTGCGAATCCACTTCAAAGCCCAGTCCGCCTTTGCTTTAATTGCATCCATACTTTCAATCGCACGGAACAGCTGCAGCCGCCTCTCTTGTCCGGAACTAAAGTCTGAATCAGCAAACTATACGTTTCGCTGTGGATCGTCTCCATGTACAGCTGCGTGCAATAAAACGCTCTGATCTCCGGCACTTGGATGTCTTGTAGAAACCGCAGCGCCAAATTCTCAATCACAATGCCGTCACTCGCCGCAAAAAATGCCAGAATCGTGTCGATATAGACTCGTTCGTCCTCCGTCAACTTTGTTTTGTACTGGAGTGCGTCCTCTGTCAAATCGATTTTCCTCAGAACTCCAAATTGCAGCCTGATGTTTTTTAAAGAATTCGTAGGCTTCAGGAAACGTGAGTGGGAAAAGAGTGTAGTTGGTGTCGTCCTGTTGCAAGAGTAGAGGAGTGGAAGGCTCCTCCGATCCCAACTTTCTTTTCTTTCTCGGGCTCGGCACAGCGACCAGCAGGGCCTGCTCCTTAGCCTCGGCAGCCTTTACTTCGGACATTTCTTGGGCGAGCAGATCGACCGAAAATGTCGCTACACAATTTTGTAGGCAGGCGGCCCCTCTGCAAAGGGGAAGGGAAGGCGAGGCACCCCCCTCCCTCTCCCTTTCTCTTCCCCCTTTTTTCAGCAATTATGCGTTTGCCACAGAAAAAGGAAGGGGGGGGTGCTCCTTCTCTTCATCCTTGGTAGGGCAAAAGGGGGAAGAGGGTGGCGCCCCCTTCCCCCCTGTCTACGAGGAATACTTGTTTTTTCCATCCCCTCTCCCCCTCCTCCTCGCACACGTTTCCTTCATGTTGCTAGCGAAGATTAGCAGAGGAATTGGGAATGCAAGAGGGAGAACAAGATTTGTGGAAAGAGAGGCATGAGGAAAAATAGGAAATCACACGAGGGGGATGAAAGGGGGCGCCTTTGTCCTTGGCTCGCTCTTTTTTTTTTCTTATCACCATGCAAAGCCGGCCCGGATCTTAGCGCATCATCCCCCCCCCGCTCTCATCCTCTCCCACTCGTCAATCTGTCGCTCCAAGTCTTATTTCTTTTTTTAAAAGTGTTAGCCGTAGGACCTTGTCGGGACTTTATTAATAAAAAGACTTTCTTGTCCACGTCTCAAAATATGGTTTTTTTTAATCATTACTTAACTAGCGCCACACAATCGCGCAGAGCAAAGGCCGCAGCGGAGTTGCCGTCGTCAATGTCTAGAATGTCGTACAAGCCCACCAGGCGCTGCCAAGGCTGTGCGTCACCTGTTACTTTGTTCCGGCTGTAGTACAAATAAAACAAGTTCACACCCTCCGGGTTGGCTAATTTTAAGCGCCCATCTCTGATCTTTTTCAGCAAGCGATGTAGCTTCTTGAACCTATCCTTCAAAGGGGGGTCGCGTAGCACGCCGTCCACTTCAAACCAGTGCGGATTGAAACGGATATACACGATTGGCAGATCGGAGAATTCTTTGTTGAAGCCCAGTGCTTTGGTAATATTATGCATGCGCAGGAGCTCACATCTATAACGGCGGTGCTCGAACTCGTCGTTGCACAGCAGCAGCACGCACCCGCGCCCGTCCGGCAGCTGCTGGAACAAGGGAATATGGAAGTCGGGCCTGGCTCTCACAAAGCCGCCAGTGTCTAGCTCTTTGCACAGCTTGAAATCGATCGTGTTGACAAAGTCCCGGTCGCAGGCCCAGCCCTTGCTTTGCAGGAACTCTGCCAGTTGCTGCTCGGTGCGAAAGCGCTTGGCGATGCCCTCGGGCGTGTGACAGCGCTGGACGTGGTGTTCTAGCAGGCGCTCGTTTTTGCACCGCGTGATGCAGCGCTTGCCGTCTTTTTCGCCCTTGTACTCGGCCGTGCTAAACGAGACAAACTTACACACGTGCTTCCAGCCTTGGCATTCTTCGTGTCCCTTCTCGTGTCGTCTAAGAGCACTCTGGTCTGCAAAACGTGTAGGACATTCAGAGCATTCAAAGGGTTTCTCGCCCGTGTGTACACGTCTATGCGTTTTAAGGTTGCCAAATAACGCAAACCTCATGTCGCACCGGTCGCAAGAGTAGGGCTTCTCGCCGGTGTGCGTGCGCTTGTGCTTTGTGACCTGGCTAGCTGTCGCAAAGCGCTTATCGCATTGGCTACACTGATAAGGCTTTTCGCCAGTGTGTGTGCGCTTATGTAATTTGAGCTCTTGAGGCGTCACGAACCGCATTTCACATTTGTCGACGTCACAACAATGGGGCTTCTCGCCCGTGTGTACTCGCTGGTGCGCCTTGAGGCCAGAACCTGTCGAAAATTGTGCTTGGTATTTAGAACAAGGAAAGGGCTTCTCGCCCGTGTGCGCACGTCGTCTGTGTATCGTAAGTTTGCTGGATGTTAGAAAACCCTTGGAGCACGTATTGCAGATATAGGGTTTCTCGCCAGTATGTATGCGTTCATGGCTTCTTAGGTCCCCAGCTTGCGCAAACCTCCTATCACACTCTTTGCAAGCGTAAGGCTTCTCACCCGTATGTGTGCGCATGTGAGTCCGGAGGTTGCCAGATGCGGAGAACTGCATTTCACACTGATTACACGAGAAAGGCTTCTCGCCCGTGTGCACGCGCTGATGTGTCCGAATGTGGATAGCTTGCGCAAACCGTTTGTCACATTGATCGCACTGGAAGGGCCTCTCGCCCGTGTGTGTGCGTATGTGCATGGTCAGTTTGCTTTGGGACGGACAGTGTTTCCCGCAGACGTCGCACACAAGACGCCTGCCCAGCCTAGCGGTCTTCACTTGTGCAGGAGTTTGTGGGGGCTCTGTCAAGGATGGGGCATCCTCTCTGTCTGTTGCTAAAGCTACAGCATCGGTAGCCTTTACCGCGACGGGTGTGCTGGCTTTATGCTCCGATGACTCTGGCCTGTGCCTTTTGTTGGGCAAGGATGGAGCAGCGCTGACAAAGGCAGCGTCCATTTGCTCCTCCGCTGCTCTTTTCATTTCCCATAGACCTACCCAACAAAAAAATGTCAAGAGATAATACAAACCCTAAAAAAAGAAGAAAAAAAATGAGGGACAAAGGGGGGGGGCGGCAGGGCTCCCTTCTCCCCTGCCTGCTTCTCTCTCCCTTCCCTCCTCTTTTCCCTTCCCCTGTCCCCTTCCTCTTTCTCTCTCCCCTCTCTCTCCCCCTCCCCGTTCCTCCTTTCCCTCGGGCGGAAAGGGGATAGGGAAGGGGGAAGGAAAGAGACATGGGGGGGGGGGACGCCCCCCCCCATGGGTCGAAGATGGGTCTGCAAGAGGGGGGGGGGTGCACTCCTCCCCCTTCCCCCCCCCCCCCACCGCCTGGGATTGAAGATGTTTGTGGGAGGGAAGGGAGAGGCACCCTCCCCTCCTCACACACGCGCGCCCTTCCCCCGCGTGATGGATGGGGAGGGGGGAAAGTGGGGCGCACCCCCCCCCCCCTCCTTCCTCGTTTCCCCCCCCTCCCCTGTTATTTGCGCGTGTTTTGTTTTGCTCACTGCTCCGCCGCGCGAGTGGGTTGGGCGCGTTAAAAAAGAAATACTTGTCCAAAGAAAATTTTCTTTTATTAAAAAAACGTGATTTACTTTTGTGTACACTTGAGAAAACAAAATCCGGATGGCCGGCTTGATTCATTCATGTTCCTCGTCTTGTTCGTCGTCGTCCACCATTTCTATGGTGGAAAAGCCTTCCTCTAGGGCCAATAGCTGCTTGGCTAAATCGGCAGGCCCGGCCTCCTCCCGGGCGGGCGAAGACAGGCGCCCCTCTCGGTCAAAAAACGCGTATTCGGCCGCCAGCACAGGTTGTGGCGGTAGTTTCCGCAACGGGCACCCCCGCCACAACGAGTCATCAACCCCGCATTCCGAGACTTTGCCGTCACCGTGCAACGCTTGCAGCAGGCCACCGGTCTGGTCTCCGCGCCTTTTGTGCAAGCGCAAGCCCCACATCCAGAAGGTCTGCTCGTCTAGCAACCGCAGCCCCAGCTCCTTGGCCTCGGGCGTGAGTTCTTCGTTCCGCGTTGCCCAGCCCCAAAACACCTCTTTATCGTCCACCTCGCACAGGAGCCGCACGTCCCCCCGAAACCCGGGCTCGCGGGACCGCTGCCGGCCCCCCCAAAAAGCGCGCGTGCTGCCGTTTGAACAGTACAGCTCCTCGTGGTCGCTGTAGGTGAGCACACCTGTGTGCAAGTGCTCCACGACCAGGCGCGTGAAGTAGACGCGCCGCCCGGGCACGAGTACCCCCTTGAATTGCAGGACCCGTTGTGGACCGCGCAGGTTGGCCGCCCAAAGCAGCGATTCCTTATCCACCAAGCACTCTGCGCCGTTGCCCTTGCGTTCCTGCCACGCCTCGGAGCCGAAGCTCAGGCGCACAGCGCACTCTCGCGCCTGACCGGCGCTTTGCAGTAACAGGGGCAGCGGTGTCTTACGCCTCAGCTGGTAACGCATGGCTAGTTCGTGCGCGGCTTGGTAAGGCTGGAAGCCCTGGCGACGCCAAAAACGCATCACAGTCGCCGAATAGCTGTGCAGGTACACAAATCCGGAGTCGGTGTACTGTTCTAGCTGCGCTAGCAGCTCGCGACAAAACCTGCTGCCGACGCCCTGGCCTCGGTAGCGGGGGTGAACTTCGAACGAATGCACGTAAACCGCGCGGCTGTTGCGTGGCTCCAACTCCGGCGGGCGTTCATCCTCCGGACGCGTGCACAGCGCCAGCCCCACAAGCTGTTTGTCTTCTGTTTGCTCGTACACAAACAGCAGGTTTGCCTTCGGATTCTTCAGGTATTCCCAGTTGTGTCTGCACAGCATCCCGCCGCCGACCCATACCAACTCGCGCAGCGCCTGAGTGTCATCCGGCGTGGCCCGTCGCGCGCGGCATCCCCCTACCACCACAGCTATTTCCTGCTCGGCCGCCACGGGGGCCTCCCCAAAAAAGAGTGCTTCCGGAGCTTCTGCGGAGTTTTCCTCGGAGAGGTCCACTGGGGCTTCCTCGGGGGATGGGCAGCGGGGCGGGCGCTCGTCCACAGGTACCGGCAGCACCCGCAGATAGCTCTCGCAGCTGTCCGAGTATAGGTTGTTTGTCCGCTGCCAGCCCTCTGGCGGCCTGCCTGATCCTTTGTAATTGCTCACAAAGCCCACATACTGTGCATCGCCGCGGTATACCTCCAGATGATCCATCTCAGCGTCTGCCGCCACCCCCGCACCCCGCTGGAAGGCCAGTGGCAGCGGCGTTTTGACGGTGCGTGTCAGGCCGTATTCGTGGACAAGGCCGTTCCGCGCAGCTAGGACCGACGGCGGCGGGATGTGTCCTGGGGTCGCACGGAATACTCCCCAGTAGCTAGAGTAAAAGAGCGCGTCGTGTTCAGTCAGCTCCGACCAGCGGGGGCAGGTGCAGCAGCCCACGTAGTTCCTTCTCTGCCGGCCGTACAGGCAAAAGTTGCAGTGCACAGACTTATCCGTCGTGGCCGCGACGGCGTCGATGGGTCTTTTTTTCCTTGGGGCCGACTCTTGCATTTTCTTTGGACATCCCTGTTGGTACAAAGCTGAAAGACGCAGAAGGACGGGGGGGGTGCACCCCCCTCCCTCTCCCCTTTTCATACACCCCCCCGCCCCCGTCCCCCTTTCCCCCCTTCTTCTTTATAGTCGAACAGCAGGCTTCTTTATAGTCTCGGAGGGTGCCGGGTGCTTGAGTGCTGTGCTATCTAATACTATTGGTAAACCGACCATTGCGCGCGACGCCAATTCCGTCATTTTAGCTTGCAGATCTTTGCAACGCGGGTGGTCAAATTGACTTAGAATAGTCAAGAGCCCTTGAAGGTTTGTGCAAGCAACAGCTCGCCCGTCTTTCTCCTTAACTTCTTGCACAGGTGCGTCGGCCCGCGCTGAACCGCGCAGAAATGCGTAAAATTTTATGGGAAACGACTCCCGGTTATGTTTCCCCTCCGACTTCTGTGACACCCTGGACCACCTTTTTCTGGCCGAATCATCAGAGCACTCGGTAAAAAAAGAAATGGCGTCTGTAATGCAAAAATACTCGCCCGGGGCGCGTCTGATTTTAGCAAAATCTTTTGGTGCGAGTTTCATGAGCATTTCATTTTCGTTTAAAACATGGATTGGGTCAGAGCTGCCACCTTGGGTGACAGGTGCCGTCGATGTAGTGGAAATGGCGATAGGCGCTTCGAAAGGTTGCGGCTGCTGGTCGTTCATCGTCTTTGATGGTCTTATGTTCCTCTTTTCTGGTAACTGGAATTCTGGGCGCGTTGAGATTGTATATTTTTACTCCCCTTTCCCCTTTCTCCTTCCCCCCCCGTCCCTCCTCTCACCTTCCTCCTTCCATTTACCTTCCGTCTCCTTCCCCCCACCCCCACCCTTCCCCCCTCCCCCCCTTTCTCTCTCTTCCACTCACCCCCCCCTTTCATTTCTCGGACCATAATTTGCCGGGAGGGGTGCTCCTCCTCTTCCTGTATCCCTTGTCAAGAATTTTTAATTTACATTTTTTTTGTACTTTCTTGGCTTTTCCCTGCCCTCTCGCTCCCCGTTCTCAGACGGGGAGGTGTGTGTGGGGACTAAGACAATTCATGCCATCCTCTCCTCCTTCGCCCTCTACTAATTTTCAGTGCTACAGCCCGCTGGCGCGGGCTGAAGGGGGAGGGAAGGCTCCGGGGGGCTTTGTCCCCTGCTCCGTCTATACCTAGCGTGTTATAGTCTAGAACTTCATCCGGCGGACTTTCAACGGCTGGTCTCACGCAAGCAAAATGGTCTCTTCTCTGTAGCAGATGCAATCGCTCAAGAAAATTACGTTTGCACGAAGCGACGGTCGGAGCAAGCCAACCTGGCGGCACGTGCCGTGGTAGGGGATGAGGAATTGGAGGCCGCTATGCCCTTACGACGCGAGCAGCGGATGGCGGTGCTGGACGCGCCCAAACAACTAAGTCAGGAAGCTAGCACTGCTATGGTGGAAATATCCCTGACACCGGTCAAGCTGTACAAGGCAATAATGGAGGCGCTCAAAGAATTTACTTTTTTGCCCCTGCCCTCACCGCGACGGCGGCTGAGCCAGCAGTACCGTGGCGGGAGTTGGCCATGACGGATATCTTTTTTGCAGCTGGCCTCGTCGCCCAAACCCACGGGGCGCCGAGAGGGGCGACGCTGCTGGTCCGTGCAGGCCGCCTGGCCGCCGCCCGATATCGCGCGAGATATCCGGGACAAGAGCCGCCAAAGGCAGAGAGGCTGGTGGGGGGAGCTGTGCACCAGGTCAATGTGTACTTTGAGGACGACAGGGACATTCTGGAAGCGGCTTCCAAGGAAGTACTAAGAGAGAACTTAAGATGATTCGTGCTCTCCCCTCCCCTCCCCCTTCGCCCTTTCTTAATTCTCAGTGTCAAGTGTAAGACTTTGTCAAGTTTTTATTAAAAAAATCGCACTTTCTTGGCGCCTCCCCTCTCGCTCCCACCCCCCTTTCCTCTCCCATCCCCTGTCGTCTGACTAACGCTGGCTAAAGGAAGACCCGGGGGGCCTTGCCTTTCTGTCTCAGAGAGTGCGCCGCCTCATTGGAGAAGTCATTCGTCGTATGACTTAGACTGAGTTTGTAGTCGAGATAGGGCCCGGGGGGTGGCGCTCCCCCTCCCCCCCTTCTTTCTCTTCCTCTCCCCCTGAGCCCCCTGAGCCCGGGGGGCTCAAAGAATAGGGAAAGGACAAAGAGGGAGGGGAAGAGCGCAGAAGCTACAAACAAAATAAATACATGCAACGCCTCCATTAAGCCACCCCGCCCCTTCCATGCCCCTTCCCTCTCCCTCTCCTAGTCCTCAGTATCCAAGTGTAAGAGTTTGTCGAGCTTTGATTCAGCGTAAATTACAAATTCTTGACGCGCCTCTCTCCCCTTCCCTCTCCCGCTCCTTGTTCTCAGTGCCAAGATTACAACTTTGTCAAGGATTCTTTTATTAATTTTTTTTGTATATTCTTAGCGCGCCCCCACTCCCATACTTCCCTCTTCCTCTCCTAGCTTTCAGCGCAAAGTGTAAGACCGTCGAGTTTTAATAAAAAAGCTTTCTTTTGTACTTTCTTGGCGCCCCCCTCCCTCTGCCCTTCCCTCTCCCGCTCCCACGTTCTAATATGGAAAGCAAGGCGGATCGTCCTTTGCCCACCCCTTCCCTTTCCTTCCCTTAGTTTTCAGTGTCAGGTGTAAGACTTTGTCAATCTTTAATTCAGCGTATTTTACACTTTCTTGGCGCGCCCCTACCTTTCCCTCTTCCACTCCCTATTCTCAAACGGAGGACTAAGACAATTCGTGCTCCTCTGTCCCCGAGAGTGCGCCGCCTCATTGGAGAAGTCACTCGTCGTATGACTTAGAGTTTGTAGTCGAGACAGGGAGTCGGGGGGGGGGGGGTACCCCCCCTTTTTTTTTCTTCTTCCCTCCCTCTGAGCCCCCTGAGCCCAGGGGGCTCAAAGAACAGGGGAAGGGCAAGGGGGGAGGGGAAGGTGTGGAGAGGGAGGGGAGGAGAAGTGGGGAGGGACTAGCCCGTAAAGCTCGTCCAGCGTGTGAGGGTACAAATCGTCCCCCTCCCCGTGTACTTTTCTTTCTTTTTTTTGGGCCTCTAATTTTTTTGGAGCTTTTTGCTTTTTTTATTGATGAGACCAGAACCAAAATCACAGGCAAAAAAAAACAGAAAGCAGCTAAGCTGCGTGCTAAGAACCTGAGCACAGCAAATACTTGGCCGAAAAGCCACGGGCCTGGAAGAATTCTTGTGCCTCCAAGTCGCCACTGCGGAAAGCGTTGTTCTGTCAGACTGCCTGTGCCTGTCCGAGCTTGATCTTTTCTTTTCGCGGAGGCGTCGTTGCTTGAGCTGTACGCTGACTTGAGAGGGGAGCGCCCGGCATGGAGGGGAAAAAATAAATGTAAGACTTTGTCGAGTTTTAATTAAAACGACAGTTTTTTTTGGAATTTTCTTGGCGCCCCACTCTTGGGGTCCATGCCTCTTCCCTACCAGAAAACCTGGGAGCACTGCCTTTTCCGGTCGTGTCATAGTCGTGCAAAGCTTAGCGCCAAATGATATGGCCGAAAAAAGGCAGTATTGCTAGAAATCCTGGAAACGCGCTACCTTTTTCAGCCATATCATATGCACAGACCGCCAAGCCGTCTTTGCTAAAAGCGCCATCAGAAATGTACCAAAAAAGCGCCGTCGTTCAGCCGGAGTCTCTCGACAAAGGAGAGGCGCCTCCCCTTCCCCCTGCCACTTCTCTCACCAGCTCCCAGTTTTCTTTTAGTTTCTTGGCGCCAATATTAAAACTTTGTCAAAGATTTTGTTTATTGATTTTTTCTTGTACATTCTTGGCGCCCCCTTCCCTCCTACTCCACCTGCCCCCGAGCCTGTCCCCAGGCTCAGGGAGGGAGAGTGCGCCAAGAATGTAACAGAAAAATGTACCTTCAGCAGGAGTCTCGACAAGGGAGAGAACAAAAGGGGGGTGGGGGGCGCCCGGCGTTGGGGGAGGCTTAGTTGAAGCGTTTCATATTTTTTTTGTAGTTTCTCCCCCCTTGTTCTTCCCCTGCCCTATTCTCTTCCCTCTCCCTCTCTTAGTTCTCAGTGCCAAGATTACAACTTTGTCAAGGATTTTTTATTAATTTCTTTTGTACACCGGCGAAGCGCACCCTGCCCTTCCCCTTCCCTTTCTCCTAATTGTTAGAGCCAAGTGTAAGGCTTTGTCGAACACTAAGAACCAAGAAAGGGAGAGGAAAGGAGTCAGGGGCACCCCTCCCCCTGCACACGCTTTATTTTATCCATTTTGCTATTGTACTAGGTTTTGCCACGTGCTTTAGCCCGCCGCGCCAGCGGGCTGAAGGAGAGCAAAAATAAGTAAACTTTTTTTTGGGAGCCCACGAAAAGGGGGGGGGTGCCCCCCCACTCTTTTTTTCTTTTCTTCCTTTGAGCCCCCTGAGCCCGGGGGGCTTAAAGAACAGGGGAAGGGCGAGAAAGCGCAGAAGCTACCAAAAAAAATATATGAAACGCCTCAACTAAACTTCGCAATGCCGGGCGCCCCCCCCCCTTCTCCCTTGTCGAGACTCCGGCTGAACGACTGCGCTTTTTCGTTGCTTTCTTGAGCATATCATTGCAAGCGCACGCATTCGCAAATTTGGCGACAAATTTTGTGCAAAAAAAAAGAAGAGAGAAAGGGGAGAGGGGAGAGGGAGAGGGTGTCAACATTTTGCAGCGTAAAGTCCGTAATCTTGTCGCAGCCCGTCGAATTTAGGCGCTCGTAGCGGGGTCCCGGATGATGTCCAGGCTGCCAATCGCAGAGAATGCCCCCGAAATTTCTGGGGGGCATGATATACTTGAAATTTGGACGTGATATGACTAAAAAAGGCAGTTGCACCGGAAAACTCGGATGTGCATTGCCCTTTTCGACCGTATTATGCAAGGACAAAAAACCGCGCACTATTTTTTTTTTGTTGCGCAAGCCAGGGCAAACTAAAAAAAAGGTGGAGGCGGCGCAGCTGCGCAAGCTTCGACAGGTGGGTGAGCCCCACGTCTGTGATGGCCACGCAACGATCGAGGCCCCTTGGGGGGCCTTGCTTTTCTGTCTTGGAGAGTGCGCCGCCTCATGGCTGCTCGTCGTATGACTTAGACGGAGTTTGTAGTCGAGACAGAGGCTACAAACAAAATGCATGAAACGCCTCAACTAAAAATTCAGCGAGGGGAAAAAAGCAGAAGAAGGAACGGGAGGGGGGGGGGATGGGAGGGAGGCACCCCTCTCCCCCCCCCCTCTCCATCCCGTAAAGAGATTTTGTGCGATTTTTTAGGAAAACGTTTCTCTTATTTTACTCGTTTGACAGATGGCACGGCCTGTCCACCTAGCGTAAAGCTATGCGAGCTTGCAGCAGCTGCGGGAGCCAGCGCCCCGCCAAGCGCGCTAGGGAGGGCCAAGTGTCTGGCGCGCGGGAAGAAGGAAACGGTGAGGCATCCCCCCTAAGCTGCTCTGTGCCTGAAATAGTGAGAGAGGCCACGCCGGCCGACATGCAGGCGTTGCACGAGCTGGTTTTGGACGGGATGGGGTGCGCGCTCAACTGGGAGTTCCTAAAAAACCCCCGGGCCAATCTGTTGTTTGTGTGCGAGCGCGCGGAGGACAAGCAATTGCTCGGACTAGCGTTGTGCGCGCGCAGCGAGCGCCTGGCGGCCTACGTGCACCTGTTTGAAGTGCATCCTCGCTACCGCGGGAGGGGCATCGGCAGCAGGCTCTGTCGCGGGCTGCTCGCGTGCCTGGAGCGGACCACTAACGCCGGATTCGTGTACCTGCACTGCTCGCCGGCGTCCGTAGCGGCCTTTTGGCGCCGTCAGGGGTTTGAGGCGTACAAAGACGTGCACGAGCTGGCTATGCGCTACCAGCTAGAGCGCAAAACGCCGCTGACCCGCACGCTGCTGCGCGCGGCACCCGGGACGCGGAAGTGCAGCGTGCGGGTCAGCCTGGGCTCGGCGGCGTGGACCGACGCAGCCGCCGGCGCGCCGGACCTGGGGCCCGAGCCTGTGCTCTGGTCGAACGACCTGAGCGGCCCGCAGCGGGTGCTAGAAATCCCGGGCGCGCTCGTGCCCGACCACCGGGTCTACTTTACCCGTCTGGTCGTGGAGCACCTGCAGACGGGCCCTCTCCCGTGCCACGAGCACGAGGCTTTGTATATGTCAGACGCCAGACAGCGAGAAGTGTGGGCCCGGCGGCTGTCCCGCGGCCCGGGCCTGCGGGGCGACGTGCGGCTCCGCTGCGAGGTGGACGGACAAGAGGTGTTTTGGGGCTGGGCCACGCGCAACAAAGAACTCACACCGGAGGCGCAGGAGCTGGGCTTGCGATTGCTAGATGAACAGACCTTTTGGGTGTGGAGCTTACGTTTACAAATAAAGCGCGTGGCTGAGAAACGCTAGCTTTTTTTTGCAGGCGCTGGCCTTTCGGGCGGGCACGTTGGGGGAGGGGAGCTTATACTTGTGTGCCTTTAAACCAAAAAAATTTGTTAATGCTTAATAAAATTTTTTCACACTTGGTGCCAAAAACTAGTTTTAATACAAGTAGAAAGGGGAAGGGTGTGCTCGCTCTTTTTTTCCTTCTCGGATGATGATGGAACTGTCTGAGAGTAATGGTCAGCAGAGCCCGACCACTGCGGTCACTACCAACGAGGCTATTGAGTCAAACCCGTTACTTATGACCTTGCAAGAGGCAGACTTTGGTAAATTAATCAAGACGCCTTCAAGGGATGCTCTGGCGTAGACGCGCAAAACATCTATCATCGTCTCCAACCCCAGCTGCAGGCGCTGGGGGTTCTTCACGCGAGCGGCCGCGCTTGGTTCGAAGCGTCGGGCATGGTAAAGGGCAAAACGATCTCACGGCAAACGAAGCGCAAGCTGCTTGCCTGGCGACACGCAGATTTCCGCAAGCGCTTGCTCAACTTGCAGCGAGAGTATGTAGGTAAATGCAAGGTGCTGATCTGCAACGAGGAGTTCACCACACAGGCGTGTACGCAATTCGGGGCGCTGTGGAGATCGGTCTGCATGGCGCTGCCAGCTGCCCGCCTGGTTTTCCGCAGGCGGGGAAACGATTTGAATGAAGCCAAGTTTGGCGCGGACCTGCTGTTCTTTGTGGTCGACCCCGGGGCGTTTGCAAAGGCTGCCGGCGGGTCGGTGCTGCGCCAGGACCTGTTGTCGCTGTACTGCAAGCTGGCGACGGAGGGTGTAATTTTTTTTGTAACTTTTGGCATTATCGGCTGGAATAATTCGTATTTTTTATATTAAAAAAAGCTATCAGCTGCGTTTTTGCTTCTTTTCAGGTGCATCTTTTTCAATCTTTGTTCCGCTATCACTCTTTGCTCAAGCTAAGGTAGTAGTAGCGGAGGCACCTACCAAGAGAGATGGCATGTCGGCCCGCGCCCCAGGAGACTGCTTTTGCCATTTGGGCCAGCTAAGAAAGGTATCGAAGGCACAAGACAAATTTAAAGGAGAGAAGGGAGAGGGGTGTGTGCGTGCGGACGGCACAATTCGGCGCTAAATTTAGCAGGGGCCGTTCAGGAGACTAGCAAAGAAACCGGACGTTTTCCCGCAGAGAGAAACGGTACGCCTTTTGTTTTACTCGCACGAAATGTTTTCGGCCCTCTTGCCTCCCCACCCCCCTTCCCTGACGGTGGGGGCGCGATAGAACGGGACGACGAAAGTGTGAGGGGCGACGCAAGTGAGAGAGGCGACGTATAGTGAGAGGGGCAACGCAAGTGAGAGGGGAGAGGGGAGGACGTCTTTTTCACGGCGGCGTTTGGGCGTCTAAATTGGCGCCTACGGTTGTTTTTCCGGGAAGGCTAAGACGCACTGCATTTTCTGACCGTATCACGCACCCTACCCCCGGACGGCACCATTTGGCACTAAATGAACCGGCTGTTCCGGAGGCCAGCAGAGAAGCCGGAAGTTTTCCCGCAGAGAGAAACGTTACGCCTTTTTTTTATTTGCACGAAATGTTTTCGGCCCTCTTGCCTCCCCCTCCCCCCTTGCCTGACAGTGGGGGGAGTGACAGAACGGGACGACGAAAGTGAGAGGGGCGACGTAAATGAGAGGGGCGACGCAAGCGAGAGGGGCGACGCAAGCGAGAGGGGCAACGCAAGTGAGAGGGGAGGGGGAGGACGTCTTCCTCACGGCGGCGTTTGGGCGTCTGTGCGGGATTTTCTTTCGCGCAAGTAGAATTTGGCGCTAAATTGGCGCCTACGGTTGTTTTTCCGGGAAGGCTAAGACGCACTGCCTTTTCTGACCGTATCACGCACCCTACCCCCCGGACGGCATCATTTGGCGCTAAATGAACCGGCTGTTCCGGAGGCCAGCAGAGAAAGCCGGACGTTTTCCCGCAGAGAGAAACTGTACGCCTTTTTTTTATTTGCACGAAATGTTTTTGACCCTCTTGCCTCCCCCTCCCCCCTTCCCTGACAGTGGGGGGAGTGACAGAACGGGACGACGAAAGGTGAGAGGGGCGACGAAAGTGAGAGGGAGGGGGAGGACGTCTTTCTCACGGCGGCATTTGGGCGTCTGTGTGGGATTTTCTTTCGCGCAAGTAGAAATTAGCGCCAAATTGGTGCCTACGGTTGTTTTTCCGGGAAGACTAAGACGCACTGCCTTTCTCGAAGATGCCTGGTTTGCGAGGGGCGTGATACGGTCATATTTTGGACGTGATATGGCTGAAAAAGGCAAATCCGTCGGAAAACCTGGAAAGCATTGTCTTTTTTGACCTTATCACGTACCTTACCCCCCCCCCCCCAGATCTTCCTAACCCATTTTGTTGGCGCAGGCTAGAAGAACGGGGGGGGGGGGCACGGATTGGGGGGGGGGGGAGGAGTGAGGAGGAGAAAGTGTGCTGTGCGCTAATGGTTGCAACAATGGTAATTTGTTTAGCTTAAACAACAAAAGAGAGAAACTGATGTTCAGCCCTCTAACAGTCGCAGGGCTGTCCAAAGAACTGAAACGGGTTTTTCGTGAACGAGCTTTGGGTCATAAACAATCATGTAAAAGTCCTAGCAAGTGTGATTTTCAAAGTGGTGATGATGGCACAAAGCCGGGCTGGTTCGCGCAGGGTTCGTACAATATTGTTTTTTGTGACGCGCAAGACAAAAAAAACGTGTACCGATGCGGTTTCTTTTCGTACGAGAGCGAGAACCGCGCTAAAGAACGAGTGGCGTGGAACGCAGCCATGAAAGCTAAGAGCATCAGCGCCTGTGAAGAGACCGGCTACATAAAAGTATCGGCTGGTGAAATGAACGACTTTACAGTAAACCTGTCCAGAGATCTGCTGAGCGTCATCACCGCAGGTGTACACAGTGTTTGTTACGCTAAACTGGTGGCTGAAATACGCAAGATTTCCGAATACGTAAAGAGGATAACAAAAGAATCGTCTGTACAAGTTGGGCATTCTCTTTACTTGTTTAGCGAAAAGGCTAAGTACACACGCCATGGTGACCTAAGGGCCTTCTTGGAGCATAGTTCCCGTACCCCAAAAGAGTGCACGGAGGCTTGGAAAGCGGCTTACACCACCGTAGAAAACTACACGAAACTGTTTGCGAAAATGTTGCGAGAAGACCAGTCACGCAGTGACGATGCGGTGTTGGTGGATTTAAGGCCTACTAATTTTCTTGTGTACGAGGCCCCAGGAAATGCACTGCGCATGGTCTTGGGCGATGCGGGGTTGTATGAAGGGGTTGTAAACGCATCTGCCAACGAGCTGAGCCTGCGCTCGTTGCAATTGCTGAGCAGTCTAGATCAAGACGGAGACGGGCAACTACCCAGGTTACTGAGTTTGGGCGTGTTTGCCACTTTGCTTGCCAACCAAATGCCACATTCTAAGTCCTCAACCCAGTGGAGGGCGGCGTTCCAAACCGGCGTCGAATTATTACAAGATAAGCTCCAGGCCAAGCCGACAACCAACGACGCGTACGACCCCGCGCTGGCTCATCTAAAGAAAGCAATAGCTTTGGTGGCAAATCTGCGTTTTCCCCCTGAAACACAATACCTATCTTTTTTGAGTGTGTCGCTTCATTAATTGAAATTTGGAAAGTCCTGGGTTCATACAGCACAGTTCGAGCAACCAGAAATAGCCAAAAACAAGGGGGCTCGGGCGCTACACGACTACTCCACACCGGCGACAATCGACATGACTGCTGCGGCCGAGCAATATATAGAGCTTTTGCAAAAGGTGTTTGCATGCACGCAATGTGGTAAAAACAAGTCTAATGATAAGGAAGACATCAAGAGTTTCTTTGCAGAGCTTCTAGCAGACTGCAAACAGCACAAAATACCCGAGTGGCTTAAGAAAACGTCAAATTTGAGCGATTGGCTTCGCCATTACCGCGAGGATGCAAAGGGAACGGAATTTAGAAACAAACAACTTCCACTGGTTTGTTGGGATCAAAAGGCATCCAAGCGCACCAATATTGTTTCGTTCTTTTCTATTCCTGGTGTCAGCAGCCCAAAACTGGCAGAGCGTTATCGGCAATGGAGCTCTTTTCTGTGCATGTATAAAATTGGAGCTAGCGAGACGCGCGAATTTGACACGATCGACGATGCCGGTGTGCTGTTCTGCTACACTCAGCCCGACGACGAGGGCCTGTTAGCCAACATCAAAGCAGGAGAAGAAAATGACAGTTTGTTGGCCAAGGTCTGGGCACAGCTGTGGGATCTTATGTGTCGGTACGCCGACGCGCTGTGGAAATGGTCCGTGAGCAGAACCGAAGAGGCACAAGATCTTGAGTCTTTTTATTGCTGGCCTTGGAGCCCAGCGGACGTGGCCATCTATCGCTTAGAGTTTGGGAAAGAAATACAGGTCAGGGTCCGCCTCTCGGAACCTGTGCTCTTTGCCAAAACGAAACCCAAAGTCATCCCACGCGCAGACCTAGTCGCACAAATGCAGTCGTACGAAATCAAGACGCACACCGAGTTCGCGGTAGTACTCTACTTGTCCTTGCTAGCCAACGGAGCCAGCCTTGCTGGCCAGGCTTGTTTCGCCACGAAAGCTAGACAAGAAATGGCGCTGCTACCACTGTTCAGCGCGCAAGCAAAGGCTGAAAAAGTCATAGACTGTGGAAAGGCGCTTGGCGCTGCCTCCATTGCAGTCCAATACCTAGGCTTAGCGAACGGCGCGGACAAGATTGAGTTGTTGTCCAGTATCAGCGCAAATTATAAAGAACAAGGCACACGCAGTCTTCGGGGTCTCTTTTGTTCCGGCTCGATAGCACGCTTCGCATGCGAGGGACGCGATCGTCCGAACTTGCCCAAGTAAAAAAAAAGTTGTTTAATACTTCGTGCCGCAGTTGATTGTAAAATGCGCTGGGGGTTCTACAACTAAGTTCAGACGCTTTTCAGTTAGTTGCTGCTGCAGGGCTATTATGCTATCATGAACAAGATTTAAACGATTTACTTCATCTGCATCTCCGTCCAAGGTCCACAGATAGCGATACATCAGCCTATTATGTTCGTCAGTTAGCGTACTTAACGTATTGCAAGCAATAACGTATTCTCGTTTGAGTGCGCGCTGGGCACGAGGAGGAAGTCCCGTTGATTCGATTTGTTTAGTCGTCATCTATGCCACACAATACATATGACAATTGCATTAGAGTACTACACATACATACATACATACATACTGCCTTTGCCATACAAGCAAGCTAGCACTCGTCTTTGTTCCGGTGAGACTTTATTTTCTCTTGCCTGGTGCCTTGATTGCCACCAAATCGCTTGATTATTGGCAACTGCACGCAGGCACCTCCAGTTCCGGTTGCGTGCATGCACCCAAACAGTACCAACAGAGGGGGGGGCGCCCCCCCCCTCCCTCCTACACCGGGACAAGCAAAGGCGTGAGAGGGGGGGGAGGGCCCCCCCCCCTCCTTTTCTAATCTTGCAGATCATTGCGGGAAGAAAATGACCCCCCACAGCCCAGCTTACTGAGCCTTGGCGTCTAGCATAAAAAACCTTGCACACCTTGAATAACAAATGTTAACTTCTGGTGTGTGCGCACCAAAAGCAGCAACTTCTCAGTGCCAAAATTAAAAACTTTGCAATCCTGGGGGAGCATGAGCTCGTGCAGTTCTTGCAAATAACTGACTGTAAATTTTGCTTCCTGACACCTGAGACAAGCCGGTAAGCAGATAGTCCGTAGCTTGGGGGCAATGGCTAAATTCTGCCTTGTATTTCCGTTCTGTGGATTTCCCAGCGCGTAGGCTGGCTCAGCACGCGGGCTTTCGTCTGGCCTTTGTCTTGTACATTATATAACCTAACCGGCACGGGGGAAAAAAGCCGCTTGTTGAGCCCCCCCCCCCCTGGAGCCCTCCCCCCCTCTTGAGGCCCCCCCCCCTCTTGTTCTTTGGTCTCTTTTATTCTTTCCCACTCTTTTTTAGCACAGGTAGCTCTGCGTCAGAGTGTATATAAGTAAAGGCTGTAAACTTATGTCACAGCCTATCTGCGAAGTTTGCGGCAAGCAAAAAAAGAAAACCAGTCAAGAAACGCAACTAGCGGACGTATCAGACGACGAGAAATGGCGCTATGTAGAAAAAGCCCACCAGCTTTCGTCAGGGTTCATCACCGTCTGGGACAACTCAAAGCAATGGGACACCGCTATCCAAAAGTGCAAAAACGCTCCTAGGCTCGTGATTGGAAACGAGGTGACTTACGAGGAGCTCGAACGCCTACTAACGCTGCGTGACGAGTTTGCCGAGCTGCGCGTGTGTGATGAAGATGGTTCGGGCTTAGCCCAAAAGACAGAAAAGCGAAAGGCTTTGCCACGAAATGCCTGGAAAAAGGTCCGGGGGCTACGGGTGTGCCTTGCAGACTGGACAGCGGGTGATCTAACAGTGTTCGTCAACGGATGTTATCCAAAGAAGTCTGTAAACAGTTGGATCGACGATTCTGCATTCAGCGTGTTCGAAAGCGTGCTGCAGAAGCTGGATATCAGTGGCTGTGTCAAGGTCGAGTCTTTGCCCGAATTGGGCATATTCAAGAAGCTAAAGGATATTAACGTGTGTCAAACCGGGATCAAAACACTAGGTGATATTTTTTTGTATGGAAATCAAGGGAAGGACCTGGAGCGGATCTGCTTTACCCTCGTAGAGGGCGGGGGGAGCTTGTCCAACTATTTGCCAACGAGCGTGAAGCCCAAGAAGCTTGAGGTCTACTATGCCACCGAGTCTGGCAGGCCCGTCGCGGGCAGGGGAGAGGTTACAACAGTTACTTTGTCCGGCCTCTCTGCATTGGCGGGCTTGGTTTCTCTTCGCTTCGTAAACAATACCAGCAAGGCCGTCAAGCTAGCAGATCAAGTCTGGGGTGATATTGGAATGGTACTTTCTACGAGCTTTGAAGACTTGTTTCTGGTGGGCGTTCAGCTAGACGAGAAAGAAATCAAGCTCCTGCAGCAGTTCTCCCAGCAGCTGGTGAACATAGGAAGAACAAGGGGCTTCAACACATTGCATCTAGAAAGTTGCAAGCTGGATGTGAGTGGGAATGATAAAAATTACAAAACTGCTGATGAGGTGGTAAGCGAGGTTGCCGCCTGTTTGGGGTCCAAGATGAAGGCCAGCAATTTGGAGTTTGTGGAGTGTGCGTTCACAGGGAACAAGCCGGCGGAAAGCCTGTGGCCTCTTGGTCAGAATCCTCGAATCAAAAGTTTAACGCTGTGGAAGACTAGCACGCCGTTCCCATGCCTTTACAGACAGCCCCCTAAACACAGGATGCCTTCGCTGCGGAAACTAGCTCTCGATCCGTGTCCTCTGGATAACGACAGGGTCGTTGCTAGTATTAAAGCCTGTAAGCCTCTCCAGAGCCTGACGATTGGTTCTGTAAGTGACGCATCGTATGCAGTGCTGCAAAAGCTGGTACAGCAAGCCAGGGTTAAATCTCTGAGTCTGCACATGAAAAACACGGCTTTCAACTTGGTGGTCGGCCTTATCAAGACCTGCCCCTCCCTCAAGACCTTGGAGCTGCCCTACCCGACGCAATTTACCTTGGCTCAGTGGTATGAGGTGTTGAAAGAAGCTGAGCTTCGTAAGCGCCAGTTGGTCTTTGGGCTGCCAACAAATACAAGGCCCTCCCCAGAGAGGTGTGCGCTGGGGCGTTAGCTTTTTTTATTTACGTCCTCCCCCTCCCTCTCACTCTCGTCGCCCCTCTCACCTTTGTCATCTGCTTATTCCTCCCCCCCCCCTCCTGTTGTCCCTCCTCAGAGCGCGTGCAAACGCGTTCCAAAAACATTGTTGCTTTCCACTTTTCATATTCCGGCAGATATTTCCGCATATCCTTGCATAGGGGAGAGACAGGGAAGGAGAAGCAGGGGGCGCGCTTCGCCGGTGTACAAGAAAAATTTAATAAAAGTTTTACTGACAAGATTTCAATCTTGGCACTGAGAATAGGGATAGGGAGAGGGAGAGGGAAAGGGCAGAGGCCGCGCCAGGAAAACGTACTTTGCGCTGAATTAAAGCTCGACAGTCTTACGCTCTGGCACTGAAAACTAGGAGCAAAGCACCGTGCTTCCAGCACGACCTGCGGCGAATGGATGGGCGGTGGTTAATGTGCCAGGAGGACAAGAACCACTTCACTTACCCCGACGGCTTCCTGTCCGTGCCATAGCGCAGCCACCGTGCGCAAGGTCAGAGAAATATGAAAGGAGGGTAGGGGGCGCGCTTTGCCGGTGTACAAAAAAAATTAAAAAAATCCGCGACAAAGTTGTAATCTTGGCACTGAAAACTAAGAGGGGAAGGGGCCGAGGAGGATTAATCTATCTTCCCCCCCCCCCCCCCCCCCTCAGCAGTAGGAGGGAAGAGGCAAAGGCGCCCGGCATAGGGGAAGAAGGGGGCGGGGTGTGCTCCCTCTCGTCCCTCTGTTCCCCCTGTCCACTGCTATCTTTCCCCTCCCATCGTCCCTCCTCAGAGCGCGTGCAAACGCGTTCCAAAAAAAAATTCTTTTCCACTTTTCATATTCCCGCAGATCTTGCAGAGGGAAGAGGCAGGGGCGCGCTTCGCCGGTGTACAAAATCACGCGAAAAAAGAAATCCCTGACAAAGTTTTAATTTTGGCATTAAGAATAGGGAGCGGGAGAGGGACAGGGCAGGGGCCGCGCCAAGAAAACGTAATGTACGCTGAATTACAGTTCGACTGTCGTACACTCGGGCACTGAAAACTAAGAGCAGAGCACCGTGCTCCAGCACGACCTGCGGCGAATGGTACTGCCCCCGTGGTCATGTGTGCCAGGAGGACAAGAGCCCCTCGCTTACCCCGACGGCTTCTTGTCCGTGCCATAGCTCGGCCACCGTGCGCAATGTCAGAAAAATATGAAAGGAGGGAAGGGGGGGGGGGAGAGTATGAATCGTCTAGTCCCTCGTCTGAGGATCGGGAGCTAGAGGGAAGGGGAGGGTAGGGGCGCGCTTTGCCGGTGTACAAAATCACGCGAAAAAAGAAATCCCTTACAAAGTTTTAATATTGGCACTAAGAACAGGGAGCGGTCCTGTACCATGGAGCCCGGGCAAGGGAGGATACAAACGCGCGGTCCATGGTATTATCATTGGACAGCTTCGTTCCAAACTGGCAAAAGAGCGAACCGCACTAGCAGAGATAAAGGAAACGGAGTTCGAAATTTTTATGGTGCGGAAGCGGGTCAGGGTGGAGACCAGCCAGGCCCCCGAGAGAGCGTGCAAAAACCTAACAACTATACGGAGAACGCTTGCTCGTGCAAGCCTGTAACGAATTCTGGCCACGCTGCTGCTAGTAATGATCGACAGGGCTGTGGGGGAAGAATTTGTACCAGTTCGGATTTCTTCCGAGCTCTGAATTAGCGAAAGAGCTTATTAAAACCGGTCTTAGTGAAATTTCTACAGCCAACAAAAAGGTCTTTTGTTGTCATTTAAAAAAATGCTTTTCTTACTGAAACCTAACATTATTAGTGCTGCTAGCAGAAGACTAGGCGAGCTTGCGCGCGCGTTCACAAGCCCACGGAACATCTGGTAAGAGATCAGGCCGTCGTCCTCAAAGTACACATTCACCTGGCGCACAGCTCCTCCCACCAGCCTGCCCGCCGTGGTACTGCTGGCTCGGCTGCCGTCGCGGTGGGGGCTGGCAGAAGAGTTAATTCTTTGAGTGCCCCCATCGCCTGACGCGCGCTGTTGCGAGACCGGCCAAAGCTGTTATAGAACACACAAAATCCCGTGAACCGTTTTTTGCGTGAAATTGGGTGAAATATCAAAATACAAATTTCATCACATTTCACCAAGTTTCACGGGTCCAGCGCTCATGTCTATTTATCACTTTCACTAACCGGTTTTTGTGTGCTTACAACTCTCTCTCTACAACCTTTCATGCTGTCGGCGATTTCTTTTCTTTTGCCGTATCTATTTTTGTACGCATTTTCCGATAAAGATTACTTCCCACTTGTCCATATTGACACGGCCCGGCCCTGCCGACTTTTATTAAAGACCCGGCATAGGGGAGAGGGGGAGAGGCAAGGGGGCGCCAAGAAAGTGTAAGAAAAGTCCATGCTGAAATTAAAACTCGACAAGGCATTACACTTGACACTTGCAACGGCATCCGGCCCATGTCATGTTGCTGCGGTAGCTTATGTTAGAACCCTGGCCGGCACAGTCTGTGCTCTTTTCGCGTACCAAGAGAGTGCGAAAAAGAATACGCTTGAATTAAAGCTCGACAGTCTTACATTGGGGGGCACTGGGAACTAGGAGCGGAGCACCGTGCTCCAGTACGACCCTGTGGCGGATGGATGGGCGGTGGTCAATGTGCCAGGACAAGAGCCCCGGCCGGCCCCGACGGCGTCTTGTCCATGCCATGGCTCGGCCGCCGTGCGCAATATCAGAAAAATATGAAAAAAGGAAAGAAAATTGCCCAACAACAAAGGGAGCAGACGGAGGGAAAGAAGGGGAGAAGAGGGAAAGGGGGGGAAAAAGGGGGCGCGCTTCGCCGGTGTACAAAAGAAAAATTAAAAAAATCCCTGACAAAGTTTTAATCTTGGCACTGAATTAAAACTCGAAAAATGAAGAGAAGAGACAGTTGGTTTGAATACAAAAGTGCTAGTCAACAACTTAGCCTAATTGTGTCGCTACCACACGCACATACACACACACTGCGTGCACCTAGGATTTTGTTTTCTTTTGTCTTGCTAACTGTCTTTCTCTCTGTCACATCAATCGAGCTACTCTGTCCTTACCCGTAGCCGCGGCCGCCACCATCGTTAGCAGAGGCATGGAGATCTTCTTTTTCTTGGAGGAGAAAGGTCACACGCGTTCACGATTTTTTATAAGCCTACACAAACAAAGAAGAAAATAAAAAAAGCTGGAGCTCTTCTCTTGCCCCCCTTCCCCGAGGTGAAAGGGAGGGGGGGGGCCTCCCCCCCTTGCCCCCTCGCTCCACAGGTGTAAGAGAGAAAGAGAGACATGCCCGTATAAAGTGAATTCTTCGTTACAGCTGGCTGGAGCTAGACGTCCCAAGCCGAATGCTGTAAACTGGTGGCCGCGTCGACTTGTCTTATTTCCCCAGCGTGTCAGACCCCGAACCTCGCCGGAAGCGGTTGTGCCAGCGCTCTCAACAGCCCTCGTGGCTGGCTGCTGATCCGACACTGTGGTCCGTCGTGCTGGCTTTTCTGGGCGAACCCGCGAGTCTGCACACGGCGTCCAAAGTTTGCAAACTCTGGGCTTCTGTCCTTCAAAAGCGACATTTTTGGCAGAGCCTGCGTCAGGTGTTGGAGCTTGATGAGCTGCGCAGCCATTGCCGATTCCTGTCTTCGCCAGCGGGGCGCGCTTTTATCGCGGCCGGGGGGTTCTGCTGCTCGTTGGCCCTGAGGGCCGACACCAAAACCAGCACTCCCTCGAACGATTTGCTGAGCCAGCTTAGGCCCCAGCGAATGCGAGCCAGCGGCGACTACTTAACCAGAGACAAGCTCCGGGCACTGCTTGGCGGAATCCGTCCTTGTCCGTAGTTTTTATCCAACGGGGACAGCTGGACGACGAAATCCTGTCCCAGTTGCCCGCCTCGGTCCACACGCTCGAGCTGAGACGCTGTTACTGCTTGTACGGAGACAAATTGTCCCGCCTACCGACCTCTTTGCGGCGGCTGGCCCTGCGCCGTTGCGGCGCAGTTGAGTTGAGCGGGTTTACGAGGCTGCTACAGCTTGCGCCAGGGCTGCTGCACCTAGAGCTCGAGCAAACGATCCATGACGACCTGCCTTGGCTGGCCTAGATCCAAACATTGGCTGGTTTGCAGGGGCTCCGCCTGCGCCACTTGCAGAGCGTCACCCGCAACTCTCTCAACCAGCTCTGCCGCGCGCTGCCAGAACTGGAAGAGCTCGAGGTTTCGCATTGCGGTTTCCTGCAGGTCTCTCCCACCAATCTGAGCGCTCTGCCGAAGCTCTCGCGCCTGAAGTGCCGCGATCTCGACTACCTCACGTACCCCCACGGGCTGCGCCTGGCAGTGCGGCGCTGGCAAGGGCTGCGCAGCCTCGGGCTAGAGCTCCAGGGCGGGTGTGCCGGCGCGTGGCTCGCCGAACTGCCCAGCGGCCTCCGGCGGTTGCAGCTACTCAACGTGAGCATCCACGACTACACGCTAAAGAGCCTGGCACGGTTTACCGGGCTGTGCGAGCTGAGCCTCGAGCTTTGTCAAGAAGTGACTGACGAGGGACTTGTTCACGTAGAACAGCTGGCGGACCTGAGGTCGCTAAAACTGGGCAGGGCCGGGCAAGTCACCACCGCCTGAGCCGAGCGCCTGGCGCAAGCTCTCGAGCTGCACCAGCTAAGGGTTTTGCGTAAGTAGAGGGGCAAGGCAAAGCAAAAATATCAGCAACAGTTTTGGGTAGCCCACCTGGTCCAAAGCGAACCGTGCCGAATACGGAAGAGTCTCGGTAAGGTCCGGAGGTTAGGGACCAGCGCTAGCGCCAGTAGAGCCGAAGCCGCGAGGCCACCACTATAGCCTAACGTCAGCACGCAGGCGCGAACGCGCCGCAGTCACCCAAGAATGGTAAGCGGAAGTGTTTATGTTGGGGTTAGGGTTCGTCTTCAATGGAAGACCCCTTGCAGAAGGAACGTTGACAAAATATCGTTCCCGACTCCATATTTTGTCAACGTTCCTTCTTCTAGTGTAATTCAATACCCGCCGCCTACCTACCCGGCGGCGGGTCCGAAACAGCCGAGCAGGCTGTGTCGGAAGGCAAGCACGCGGATAGCGCCACGCTGAAAGATGGTAAAAGCCATGCTACCAGGGTCACTTTCCACAACAAAGCATGGCATTTAACTTGATCGAGAAGATCAGGACGGGCTTGAAGCTACCCGCGCAAGCCAAGGTACAGTCGAAACTCCGGCCGACTTGTTTGCTTTTGCCAAGCTCGGCGCAGGAGCTGGTTCCGCTAGGCCAGCAACCCTGCGCCGAGAACAATTGAGGAGTGACGTGCCGAGGGAGACGGATCTTTACGTGTACCCTGGGCGTACAGCCCGGTCAAAGCTGCCTCAGCAGCTTTGACACCTGCAGCGTTTTTCGTGATTTCACCTACAATCCCGCCTACAAGACCAAGGACGCCTGGCCACTCTCAGTGCAGTGCGGGGAGGAAGGGAGACAGAGAAGAGGCGAGGGAGGAGGGGAAAGGGAGGAGAGAGAGAAGGGGGGGGGGGGGGAGGAAGTTAGGGAAGGGGGACAGAGCCTGCTTTTCTTTCTGCCTCCTTTCTTCCTGCAAAATTAAAGAGAGTCTTTTTCAGCAAAATCCCCCCCCCCCCACATACACAAAAAATGGCGGCGGCCGCCCAGGCACGGCGGGCACCCCGCAGGGTCCTGCTGACGCGGGGGCTGCCCAGGCCCGTCTCTCTGTTCGAGTCGGGCGGCGCCAATTCCTACCCGTCTCTCTGTTGTTTCGCCGAGGGCAAGGCCCATAATCATGGGTTCTTTTACAGGCTCATGTTACCCCCCGCCCCAGACGCGCAAGGGCGGCCCGGCTTGTCCGAGCGCCACCTGTTCGGCTCCTGTCCGGACCCCCGGACCTTTTACGAAGACATCTACCGCTGCGTCAACCCGATGGAGCGCAGCTTCTTCGTCATCATACAGGGGCAGTGTGCCCTCTACTTTGACTTGGAGTGGTACTCGCGCGGAGCAGACCCTAGCGCCGCGCGGCGTCTGCGCGCCCTGCAGGGCGCCGTGCGCGCGTCCCTCGCCCAGTTCGGCCTAGCCTCGCCTGGCGCCGACGAAATGCACACCATTAATTTAGGCCGTCCCTGTGGGGACGGCTGGTACAAAAACTCGTTCCATGTCGCTTTTCCCAACGTTGTCTTTGACAGCGTCCACGACACGGGGGCTTTCGTCAAACACTGGCTCATGCAACAAACATGCACCCTCCCCAGCGGCTATGGTTCACGCCCGACGCCTGCAGAAAGCCTCTCCCCCGGCCTCTGCGGAACAGCTGCATCCACACGCACGCAGGACCTCCTTCTTTCCACGAGGGACGGCATGCCCCCCGCCAGCATGCCCCCCGAAACCCCAATGCTCTCTTCTCTAGCTCGCTCCAACGGGTTGCACACACACACCGCGCCTACAGTCACCACCACGTCTTCGTCGCCTACCACTACCAGCACACTGACCAGCCCGCTAGCGCGGGCTGGAGGAGAAGGCAGGGACTCAGACGCTAGCGAGCTGCGTGATCTGGTCCTCGAGCTTCGCATCGACACCAGCCTGCCCGTATACAAACATCCCAAAAACACTGGCTACATGATTGACGTTGCTGTATACACCAAGAACCGCTGTTGGCGGCTCCCGGGGTCGCAGAAAGTACCCGACCTCCTGCGCGCCGGTGCGCAGCCGCATCCTTTGCCCAGCTACGAGGATTGGTTGGTGCACTGCCCCAGTCACTCTCGACGCGGACCCGCCACCGTCTACGTCCCAGGAAGTGCCATACCACCCGGGGGGCATGCCGCCCCCCGAGCACACCCTGCCCCCCCTCCCTCCACCACGCGCCAGCGGCTTGGGCAGCGTGCTGTTCCGCCCGCCATCATTCACGAACAGCAACAGCTTATTCTCAAAAAGCTTAGGCTGCTGCTGGCGGAGTGGGGAGACAGAACCTCCCATTTGTCGGTCCAACAGGACAGAAAGACTGGCAATCAACTCTTTGTAGTTAGAACGGCTCGGGATAAACAAGGGCGCCTGTGCCTGTTTCATGAAGTGCATCGCAGACGCCACTGCGCGAGGACCAACGCCGATGGGAGCGATAGCGTTGCTACCGTTATGGATGAACAGAAGAAATGCATGTTCCACAAGAATAACAACGCATACGTGTTTTTAGGAGTGGGTGGAAACGTTTTCTATCAATGCCATGGCACGCGTTGCCGCGCCGCCCACAATTTGGCCCAGCATTCGGTCCTGATCGGGAACCTGTTTGAGCCCTGGGCAGAGCAGCGCGACCAGCTGCTTTTAGGGGCCGCCTCCTCCAGCAGCTCTTCTTCCAGCAGTTCTAGCAGCAGCTTTAGCAGCTCCGCTGGTGACCACGACGAGCCAGTCGACGACAAATCACCTGTTGCAAATGATGTCAGGATGAGCGACACAGACGACGGAGACATGACCGATGATCATGATGCTGCTTCTAAGACAGGGCGCGATGCTGCCAGCAACTCATCCTCCTCCTCCGCCTCCTCCTCCTCCTCTCTCCCTTTGTCCTCGTCCTCGTCGTCCTTGTTCATGCCGAGCGAGGACGAGGAACCCGTGTTCGACGACGAATCGGATGACACAGCGCGGGTTCGGGCTTCCGAAGAAGAGGGGGCGGGAGAGCTCGATGCCTTTGAACGAGCTGAGCTCGAGAAACAGCTATTGCCCCATCTTGTATCCGAACATTTCAGTGACTTGCAGAGACTTCTGCACGAGGCGGGCTGGCCTGAGCGCTGCTACAATGCCCTAGAGCATATCCAGGTCGCAGGTTCGCTCCGTGCCAGGCCCTCTGTGTCACGCGGGCGGCCTGGCACACAGGCGGCGGAGCCAGCAGACGACGACGACGACGAAAACGACAATGAAGGGGACATAGAACACGACCAGCAAGACAGCGCAGGACCTGACGAAGGGGAAGAAGAAGAAAAAGCGGCTCCGTCGGGCTCGGCGGAGCTCGACGCGGCTCCCACGCAGGCAGGCGAGCCCCCCCGCCCCGTGCAATACCACTACTCTGATATCTTCACTGTCCCCTGCCCTGACTGCACGGACGCGACCCGACGCATTTGCCGGGATGACTACGCCTGGTGGCTCCAGCATTGCGCGGCCTGTCAGGCCAGGGAAAAAGAGATCAAGGCGGAGCCTGTGCGACCGCCCAGGCGCAAGAAACGTCGTCTGGCCGACCCGCCCACCCGTTGCCGCCGCCCCGAACTCCCGCCCGACGCGTCGGCATCCGACATCGCCGAAGCCGAGCTGCGCGCACAAAAGCCGGGCGGTTACCGCTTTCTTTTTCCACATTACGAAAACCAGGTCTATGAGGGCGGGGAGCAGGCACACGACTTTGGCGCCGACGATGGGCGGGGCACAGAGGCTATCTATGTGGAGTATGACTCGCGCTGGGTGCGCAAGTTAGCCCTGCCCGAAGGGGCACGCCTTGTCTTCCTGCGTGCTTGCATGGGGACCGGCAAGACAGAGGCGTTAGCCCGCCTTCTGCTCGGTATCGAGGGTCACAACCCAGACGACTTCTTCTCCGCGCAAGAGCTACAGGCCTTGTCCAAGCTGCGCCGCTCTCGGGACAACAAGGCGTTCCGCTGTCTGATGATAGGCCCCCGGATAACTTTCAATGTCAGCCTGCACCACCGGCTGGAGTTGGAGCTTCAAAGGGCGGGCATCGAGATAGCCTTTTACCAGGATCTGGCCAAAAAATCAACCAAGCGAGACCCTCACAAGGTAGTCTACCAGTATGAATCATTGCACAAGCTCACCTGCAAAGCTCCATTTGACTTGGTAGTGCTGGACGAGAGCGAATCCACTCTCTTCAACGTCACCGCCGGGCTGTGCAAAGGAAACATCAACCAAAAAAATGCCATCATGTTCGCACGCGTGCTCCGAAGCAGCCGCTGTGTACTAGCCATGGACGCTTTCTTAGGCCAGAAAACCATCCGCGTTTTACAGCAAATTCTAAACGCGCCCCCCGACCCAGACGAGTTCAACCAGCTCTGGACCGACGGAGGGCGCGCCACGCCCCAAAACACCATCTTCTACATCAACAAGCACACCGCGCACATGCCGAGAGACGTCTTCATCCACCGCGGCTCCAAGAGCATTCACCGAGCCCTTGAGCTCGCTCTCTCCCGAGGTGAACGCGTTGCCATCGCACATGGCACCAAGCGCCAGGCCCGCCTGCTCAAACGCAAACTCAAGGCCAAATTCCTGGGCATCAAGGTCCTGATCTACCACCAAGGGAGCGAGCGGCTCTCGGACTTTAAGCGCGCGCACGACCAGATAGTGCAAGAATGGATGAAAGTAGATGTCGTGATCTTCACCAGCGTGCTCACTGTGGGCTTTGATTTTTCTGCTCAGTATTTCTCGGCAATGTTTAGTTACATCAGTAACAACCAAGTGCCCATGCTCAACTACATTCAAATGGCGGGACGAGTTCGTTTTCTGCGCCTACGCCAATGGCACATCTGCGTCTCCCGACCCAGAAACCACTCTATCAGGGGTCCCGACACTTTGGCCCAGATCCGCAAGAGCATCGACAGCGAAGAAAAACACACCGTGGCCACGGAGAAATTCTACGGCGTTCACAGTGACTGGGCTGCCGACAAACTCACAGCAGACATGCACTGGCGCAAGGCAGATGGTTGGATCGCAATGTGTGCTTCTTACAACACACTGGCCGCTGCACGCAGCCGCAACCACGCACTGCGTGAACTTCTCTGGTTCCTCCGCCAGATGGGTCTGCACAACCCTGCGTTTGTGGACTACTCTCAGCTTCGCCTCCCGCCCGCCAAGACTCGGCACGACTTCTTGCTTAAAGACCACTTACAAGAGACCGCACAAACACCCGAGGAAAGTAAGCAGCAGGACGCGCTGAGAGAAGCTGCCAGGGCGGAGCAGGCCGAGCTACTAGCTGGCCTGCGCACTGCCAAGGACCAACGCCTGGAGAGCCGCACAGAAACCGAGCAAAGACTGGTCGCAGCCTACAACGCGCGGCACCAACAGCCCGTGACAGAGTCTGACCCGGGCAGTGAAAACCAAGAACAAGAGGAGGAATTCCTCACACAAGAACAGATCGCGGAAGAAGCCAAGCGGCTGTCCAGCGGACTGCTGGACGAGGAGGAGCGCACTATCCGTTCCAGTAACCCAGAGGCCGCACAGGAACTGCACGCTGACAAAAAATCTCTGTTCGTTTTTGCGGCCGCGTTCCCCAACCTACGACCAGACTGGGACACGGTACGAGAGTGCGAACGGACAGACTTTGCCCCCCGCTGCCGTCTGCTCAAGCTTCTACGAGAATACAATCTACATGAGATATGCCAACAGGAGCACAAACCAGGCAGCTTCGTTGCTCTCTTTGATCAGCACAAGGTAATCCTGCCCGTCGCGACGGCTATTGCTAGTCTTCTCAGAGCACTTACCCTCGACATACAGAGAGGGGCTCAGCCAGAGAGACTTGAACTGACAACGCTGCACCTAGATCTGCCTGCAATCACGAGTTGTCTGCGTCGGATACTCGAGACGCTGCCACGAGTTGTGGCAAAATGGAAGCCGGGGCGCTACGTCACGGGCCTGCTCCAAGCCTGGCCGCACAAGAGACTACCTGCCCAGCACGCAATAAGCCAAAGTGCACAGGTTCTTCGAGCTATGTTGCCCTGCCAGTTAATCCGCATGATCAGCCCAGGGCGTTCCGATGGCAGATTCAAAGAATGCGGCAAAACCTTCTCACGATATGAATTGAAGCCCGACATGGTACAGGACATAGACGCATTTCGAATTGCAGAGGAATGCACCTTGTCAGCCTATCCCCCTGTAGGGGATTACCTGTGATTGAATGAACAAAATACACTCCGACAGGGCTGTGGTTTATGTACTGTCTGAGATTAGACAGCTCTTGTCTTGTGTTATAATTAAAAAACCTTCTTTCTTTGTTTAACTTCTGAAGAGAAAAGAAAATGTAATATTCATACTTCCTTAGTTACATGCGCAGAACTCCTATTATGCACTCCCGCACACAGGGCGCTACTTAAAGAAACAGAAAAAAGCCGCTGTGTGAACAGAGGAGAGTCGCGGGGGGGGGGGGAAGTTGCCTGTCCTTCCATCCTTCGCGCACCAATCTTTTTCACAGACCCTTGACCGGACTTCCGGACCTTGTTTACCCTTCAAAAAAAGAGCGCACGGAAATTTGCCTGGTTCTGCGGCCGTTCTCTTTTCGGCAGCGAAACTTTCCCGCTCTGTGCGGGCGGGGAGGCATAGGTGCCACCGGGCGCGGGGTGGGGCGCTGATGAGGCGCAAAAGTGAATTTCTAAAAATATAAAGAACAAAACATGCTTTGGGTGACCGAGCAATCTGCGCCCCCGCACGCTGCACCCGTGCAAATTTGTTGACAAGCGAATTTGCACGGAAATTTACCCGGTTCTGCGGCCGTTTTCTTTTTGGCAGCGGAAACTTCCCCGCTCCGTGCGGGCGGGGTGCATAGGGTGCCACCAGGCGCGGGGTGGGGGGCCGATGAAGCACAAAAGTGAATTTCTATAAATATAAAGAACAAAATATGCTTTGAGTGACCGAGCAATCCTGCCACCCATACGCTGCAGAGGGGTTGCTGCTCATTCCCTTGCTCTGCTTACCCCCCTTTCCCTTGTAACTTTTTGTTTGCGGAAGTGAGAGTGTCTGTGCTTTCGCTTCTCTGCAACGAACTGCTGCAGAGAACTGCGTTTGTACCATGCAGCTTAGCAAAAATAAAATAGAATCTTATAGAAATATATATACACAAAAGCAAAGAATGATTGTGGGCGCTACTAGTAGAAGTTGTTCTACACACCCTCGCGCCCCGCGCGAGGCGTCTCCCCTGCACACGGGGGGATTTTACTTTTTTTTTCTAAGGAAGGGGGTGCTCAGCCAAAAATAAGCAGCAGGACGCGCTGAGAGAAGCTGCCAGGACGGAACAGGCCGAGCTACTCCAAAGCCTGCGCACTGTCAAGGACCAACGCCTGGAGAGCCGTACAACAACCGAGCAAAGACTGATCGCAGCCTACAACGCACGGCGCCAACTGCCTGTGACAGAGTCTGACCCAGACAGTAAAAACCAAGAAGAAGAAGAGGACGTGCTTACACAAGAACAGATCGCGGCAGAAGGCAAGCGGCTGTCCAGCGGACTGTTGAACGAGCAGGAGCACAGTCTCCGTTCCTGTGCGACCAGAGGTCGCACAGGAGTTGCACGCTGACAAGAAAGCTCTGTTCGTTTTTGCGGCGGCGTTCCCCAACCTACGACCAGACTGGGACACGGTACGAGAGTGCGAACGGACAGTTCGCACAGCCCCCCGCTGCCGTCTGCTCAAGCTTTTACGAGAATTCAATCTACATGAGATATGCCAACAAGAGCACAAACCAGGCAGCTTCGTTGCTCTCTTCGATCAACATAAGGTCATCCTGCCCGTCGCGACTGCTATTGCTCGTCCTCTGCGAGCACTCACCCTCGACATACAGAGAGGGGCTCAGCCCGAGCCCCTCGGGCTGACAACGCTTGAACTAGATCTGTCTGCAATCACGGGTTGCCTGCGTCGGATACTCGAGGCGCTGCCTCTGGTCGTAGCCTCGACGCAGGCCCAGCAACTACGTCACAGGCCTGCTCCAAGCCTGGCCGCACAAGACCCTACCTGCCCAACACGCAATCAGCCAAAGTGCACAGGTTCTTCGAGCTATGTTGCCTTGCCAGCTAGTCCGCATGGTAAACCCGGGGCGTCGTGATGGGCAATTTAGGGACAGTGGAGAGACCTTCGCAAAATATGAACTAAAACCCGATCTGTTACAAGGCTCGGGCTGAGCATTTCGGATTGCCGAAGAATGCACACTGTCAGCTTATCCACCCACAGGTGATTACCAGTGATTAAACACCAATGCACAGTACAACTGTGCATGTACTGTACCTTCGCTGCTGCCCTCCCCCCACCCCTGACGCCTTTTTGCAGGAGGACAGCACGTTCCTGCCTTCTTTTTCTGTCATTAAAGAACTTTCCCCCTTTGACTTTAGAGCAGAAAGAGAGAGAGAGAGAGAGAGAGAGAGAGAGAGAGAGAGAGAAAGAGGGAAAGAGGACGGGAGGGTTCGGGCTGAGCCCCTCCTTTTTTTGAGATGCAAAACGGGAATTCACTAGATCTTCCGGTGCGACGAGAATCCACCGTGTTCCCCGGGCGCCCCCCTCCCCGGGAATTCGCCGCTTTTCCCCGCCGGCAGTCTTCCGCCGTCCAGCCGGGAGGGGAGGCTTTGGAACACAAAACGAAAAACCAAAGAATATATATATACAACTGCCGGGCGGGCTTCAGTTATGCGTGGAAAGTCTAGTTCGTGAGTAGCGAGCTGTAGCTGGGGGCATGCCCCCAGCTGTAGGGTCGGTAATGACATGCTTATCCCGCGGGGGCACGCTTGCTTTGCGGGGGGCCTTTTGGACTAACTCGTACTCGTTTTTGCGGTGATTATTTCCGCTGAGCCAGACACCGCCCGACCCAGTTTGCGGCGGCGCCCCTTCTTTTGGTTAGCAATCTGGCAGTGGCTCCGTCTCGTCCGCCTGCGTTTTTTTGTCCTCCTCTTCTTGCGCTTTTTGTTTTTGTTTTTTTGCGGGAGTTGAGCGCATGCGCGTGGGTGGAAACGTTTTCTACCGATGCCATGGCACACGTTGTCGAGCTGAGCTAGAGAAACAGCTATTGCCCCATCTGATATCCGAACATTTCGGGCACGCTATCTCAACTGTATTCACTTTCCACAACAAAGCACATTCAGCTGTAATATATTCGCAGGTGCTACCGCTCCAGAAAGCATGGCTTTCTGGAGCAGATCGAGAAGATCAGGACGGGCTTGAAGCTACCCGCGCAAGCCAAGGTACAGTCGAAACTCCAGCCGGCTTGTTTGCTTTTGCCAAGCTCGGCGCAGGAAGCTTTTCAATCATGCCTCGTTGTGCCGGCGCAGGTGCCGGCACACAAGACATCACGCCGAATAGCCAAGGCATGGTTGTAAAGCTTTCCATCACGTTCCGGGAGGAACACAGCTGTGTGCATCAGGAGCTGGTTCCGCTAGGCCAGCAACACAAAAGCAGCGATGGTGCTGGTGCGACAGTTACAAGCGGAGGTGATGTCCTCCTCACTTGTAATAGTCCTGCCTGCTTTTCAAAAGGTAAGGAAAGGAAGGTCTTTACTGTAGACGACCTGCTTTTCCTTTAGGTCTGAGCTGACAAGGAGACCAACGCAAAGATTGGCGCTATCCGTGCGCCCTGGTGCTCGCCCCCCCCCCCCCCGTCCCCCGCGAAGAAGCGCCAAAAGGTGGCAGAACCCTTGCACACAGGGGCCAGCAGTTCCTCTGATCAGACACCCCCACCTCCCGGACACAGCAACCCTCAATTGGAACAATTGAGGAGTGACGTGCCGAGGGAGACGGATCTTTACGCCTGGTATGTTTTGCGATGGCTTCGGGTTACGATACCTGAAGAGTCACCACGGGCTAGAAAAAAGGGGAGAGAGGGGGGGGGGCACTCCCCCCTCCCTTGCTGCTCTTTTTTTTCTCCTTGAGCCCCCTGAGCCCGGGGGGCTCAAAGAACAGGGGCGACGAAAGAGATAGGGGAGAGGGAAGACACACTCCAATTCCAGCTCCTCGACCGAGGCGGCGCTGGACAGCACGGGCACGAGTTGGTACTCCTGGCCCTGCGGGGCTTGTCACCGCGGCCATAACCCGAGCCACCACTGCTACGTGGCCGAGGCTCTGCACACCCGCCGCGCGCAGGCCCAGGACTATGCGGCAGTGGTCGGGCTGGCGCGCAAAGGGGAAAATGAGGGTTGTTTGCCTGGGGGGAGGGGTGGGGTGAACTAGATTCGATGCTCTTGGTTGGTTTTTGGCCCCGAATTTGTCGCCAAATTTCCGTGTGTCCTCTGCGATATCTGCAGAAATAGGAGCAATATGAAAAGTGGAAAAAGATTTTTTTTTTGGAACGCGTTTGCGCGCGCAAACAAGGGACGAGGGGAGGGGGAAGATAGCAGTGGACAAGGGGAACAGAGGGACGAGAGGGAGGGGGAGGGAAGCACACCCCGCCCCTTCTTCCCCCCTTCCTCTTCCTTCCTCCTTCCCCCTTTCTTTCTCCCCTCCCCGTCTGTTCCCCTTGTTGTCAAGAAAAAAAAGATTTTTTTTCCTTTTTTCATATTTTTCTGACCTTGCGCACAGTGGCCGAGCTATGGCACAGGCAGGACGCCTTCGGGGTAGTGAGGCTCTTGTCCTCCTAGCACATTGACCACCGCCCATCCATCCATTCGCCGCAGGGTCGTGCTGGAGCACGGTGCCCCAAGAGTAAGAGCTTTAATTCAGCGTATTCTTTTTCGCACTCTCTTGGCGCGCGAGTAGAGCACAGACGGTGCCGGCCAGGGTTCTAACATAGGCTAACGCAGCGACATGACGTGGGCCGGATGCTGCGGCAGCCTGAGGGTGCCGTTGCAAGTGTCAAGTGTAAGACTTTGTCGAGTTTTAATTCAGCATGGACTTTTCTTAGCGTGCCCCCTTCTTCCCTTCCCCCGTCTGTTCCCTTTGTTGTCGGGCAAAAAAAAAATTTTTCTTCCTCTTTTCATATTTTTCTGACCTTGCGCACGGTGGCTGAGCTATGGCACGGACAGGACGCCGTCGGGGTAAGTGAGGGGCTCTTGTATACCGGCGAAGCGCGCCCCTACCCTCTCCCTCTCTTTATTCTCAGATGGGGGACCAAGACATTCGTGCTATCCCCCCCCCTCCCCTGCCTCTTCCTCTCTCCCTCTACTCCCTCCCTCCCTGAGCCCGGGGGCTCAAAGAGTAGAGGGCAAAACTGACAAAAAAACTAAGATGGCACTGACCCCGTGCCGGGGCGCCCCCCCCTCTGTATCCAGAAATCCTTTCTGCCACCCTCCCCCCAGCGGGCGAGCTCGGTTCTTTGAGCCCCCCGGGCTCAGGGGCTCAGAGGGGGAGAAGAAGAAAAAAAAGGGGGGGGGCACCCCCCCGGCCCCTGTCTCGACTACAAACTCTGTCTTAGTCATACGACGAGTGACTTCTCCAATGAGGCGGCGCACTCTCTGGGACAGAAAGGCAAGGCCACCCCCCCCCCTCCCCCCCGAGCCTTCCTTTAGCCCTCGCTAGTCAGAAGACAGTGAGTGGGAGAGAAAAGGGGGGGGGGGCACGAATTGTTTTAGTCCTCCGTCTGAGAACAGGGAGTGGGAGAGGGAAGGGGAAGGGTAGGGGCGCGCGAAGAATGTACAAGAAAGAATTAGTAAAAGAATCCCTGACAAAGCTTTAATTTTGGCACTGAGAACCAAGAGACGGAGAGCCAAGGTGCAGGGAGAGGGGCAAGCACGATCTGTCTTTGCTCCCCCCCTCCATCCCCCATCTGAGAACAGGGAGCGGGAGAGGGAAGGAGAGAGGGGCGCGTCAAGAATTTGTAATTTACGCTGAATTAAAGCTCGACAAAGTCGTACACTTGCTACTGAGAATGTACCAAAAAAAATGAATAAAAAAAATCCTTGACAAAGTTTTTAATATTCGGCACTGAGGGGTCGCTGCTTTTGGTGCGCACACACCGGAAGTTAACATTTGTTATTCAAGGTGTGCATTACAAAGAAGACAGAGCTCTTCTCGCCCAGCCACAACGTGGTCGTAGATACCGGCCGGCCCCACGTTCTAAGAAAGGGGGGGGCGGGGTAAAGGAGGGGAGAAGGGAAAGGAGAGGGGGCGAGGGGACGTCTCTCCTCCCTCTTTTCTCCCCACTCCCCCTTCTCTCCCCGCTCCCTCTTCTCTCCCGCTCCCTCCTCCCTCTTCGGGAGAGGGAGGGGAGGGGAAGGGGGGACATGAAAGATTTTCCATTTGCGCAACAAAAAGAAATTTAATGCGCGGTTTCTTTTTAATTTTTTTTGTACACCGGCAAAGCGCGCCCCTGCCTCTTCCCCCTTCTTCCCCCTTCCTCTTCCTCCCTCCTCCCCCCTTTCTTTTTCCCCTCCCCGTCTGTTTTTCCTGACGGGCAATTTTTTTTCCCTTTTTTCATATTTCCGCAGGTCTTGCGCACGGTGGCCTAGCTATGGCACAGACAAAACGACGCCGTCGGGGTAGTGTACGACCGTCGAGTGGGCCGGATGCCGTGGTAACTTGAGGGTACCGTTACAAGTGTCAAGTGTAAGACTTTGTCGAGTTTTAATTCAGCGTGATTTTTCTTGCACTTTCTTGGCGCCCCACTCCCCCTGCCCATACCCTTTTCCACTCCCTGTTCTCAGACGGGGGACTAAGACAAATCGTGCTCTCCCCCTCCCGAGCCCGGGGGGGGCTCAAGGAGCAAGGGAGGGGAAGAGGGGAGGGTGAATGGCGCAGAAGCTACAAACAAAATAAATACATTCAACGCCTCCATTAACCCCCCCCCCCCTATGCCGGGCGCCTTTGCCCCTTCCCTCCTATTGCTGGGGGGGGAGGGGGGGGGGAAAGATAGGTTAATCCTCCCCGGCCCCTTCCCCTCTTAGTTTCCAGTGCCAAAATTACAACTTTGTCACGGATTTTTTTTAATTTTTTTTGGTACATTTCTTAGCGCGCCCCTGCCCTCCCGATTCTCAGACAGTCGGGGTAGTGAGGCCCCTGTCCTCCTGGCACATTGGCCACCGCCATCCATTCGCCGCAGGTCGTGCTGGAGCACGGTGCTCTGCTCTTAGTTTTCAGTGCCCGAGTGTACGACCGTCGAGCTTTAATTCAGCGTAAATTACGTTTTCTTGGCGCGGCCCCTGTCCTTTCCCTCTCCCGCTCCCTGTTCAGTGCCTGAGAATCGGAAGCGGGAGAGGGGGGCAGGGGCGCGCTAAGAACGTACAAAAAAGAAATAAAAAAAAAATCCCTGACAAAGCTTTGATATTGGGCAGAAAAGAAGCACATTTCGCCCCCTACCCCTCCTCCCCCTTCCCTCCCGCTCCCGATTTCCTCGTTCCGCTCCTTGAGCCCCCGGGCTCAGGGGGCTCAGAGGGGGAGGGGGAGGAAAGAAGGGGGGGGGGCGCCCCCCCCCCATTGGTGGGCTCCAAAAAAGGTTTACTTCATTTTGCCCTCGCTCTGAGGAGGGAGGAAGATGTGCCGCGTGCTGCCCTTTCTCTCTTCCAACTGCTTGCCGGTCTCAAGGGGGGGGGGAGGGGGGGGGTTTGCCTTCCTACATTTCAATCCAATCCGGAATGGCTTCAATAAGCTCTTGTGCTAAGCGTTCAACGATGGCCTGCTGTTGCGTGACCTCAATAGCCATGCTTTCTATTGCGTCGGTTACCGCAGCGTATAGTTCCCCCTTGTACTAGTCCACGACGTCCGTGCCTGTGTAACTAGCTTCAAACAGCTGATCGCCGGCACCGGAGCCCATGGGCGCTAGAAATGGAACGTCTGTTTTTGGAGACGCACGGTAACGCACGGTGGCCAAGCCATGGCACGGACAGGACGCCGTCGGAGTAGTGAGGCTTTTGTCCTGGCAATGGACCACCGCCCATCCATCCGCCGCAGGGTCGTGCTGGGGCACGGTGATCCGCTCCTAGTTTTTAGTGCTCAAGTGTAAGATCTTTGAGTGGGCCAGATGCTGCGACAGCCTGAGGGTGCCGTTGCAAGTCTTAAGTGTAAGACTTTGTCGAGTTATAATTCAGCGTAATTTTTCTTGCTCTTTCTTGGAGCCCCCTGCCACTTCCTCTCTCCCCTGAGTCCAGGGAGGAGGGGAGCTTAAGGAGCAGGCGAAGGGAAGGGTGAATTAACCAGAAGCTACAATACATGCAACGCTTCTACTAACCCCCCTCCCCTCTTTATGCCGGGGCGCCTTCCCCCCTTCACTCTTACTGGCGAGGGGAATTTGCAGAAGCTGCAAAAGAAATAAATGCATGCAACGCCTCCACTAAACCCCTCCCCTCTGTGCATATTTTTCTGACCCTGCGCACAGCGGCCAAGCTATGGCACGGACAGGACGCCGTCGGGTGTAAGTGGGGCTCTTATCCTCTTAGCACATTAACCACCGCCCATCCATTCGCGCAGGGTCGTGCTGGAGCACGGTCCTCCGCTCCTAGTTTTTAGTGCAAGTGTAGGACCGTCGAGTGGGCCGGATGCTGTTTCTTGGCGCGCCCCCCTCCCCCTGCCCTTTCCCTCTCCCGCGCCCTGTTCTCAGTGCCAAGATTAGAATTTTGTCAGTAATTCTTTTTCGCGTGATTTTTCTTGTACACCGGCGAAGCGCGCCCCTACCCTCACTTTCCCGCTCTCTGCTCTCAGATGGGGGGCTCAAGGAGCAAGGGGGAGGGGGAGAGGAAGGGCACAGAAGCTGCAAAAGAAATATATACATGCAACGCCACCACTAACCCCCTGCCCTCTCTTCATATTTTCTGACCTTGCGCACAGTGGCCGAGCTATGGTGCGGACAGGGCGCCGTCGGAGTAAGTAAGGGGCTCTTGTCCTCCTAACACATTGACCACCCCATCTATTCGCCGCAGGGTCGCGTTGGAGCACGGTGCGCAGGATCTGCGGAAATATCTGCGGAAATATGAAAAGTGAAAAAGAAATTTTTTGGAACGCGTTTGCACGCGCAAACAAGAGACAAGGGGAGGGGGGGTGGGAAACACACCCCATCCTCCCTATACACGCTCTCAGTGTCAAGATTGAAATTTTGTCCGTAATTATTTATTTTTTCCTGTACACCGGCGAAGCGCGCACCTACCTTCCCCTTTCCTTCTTACCGACGGGAGGAGGAGGGTTTGGAAAGATAGATTGATCCTTCTCAACCCCCTTCCTCTCTTAGTTTCAGTGCCGAAAATTAAAACTTTGTCAATGATTTCTTTTTTCGTGTGATTTTTTTACACCAGCAAAGCGCCCCCCCCCCCCTTATTTCATATTTTTCTGACTTTGTGCACGGTGGCTGAGCTATGGCACGGATAGGACGCCGTCGGGGTAAGTGAGGGACTCTTGTCCTCCTAGTTTTTAGTGCCCCCCCTAGTGTAAGACCGTCGAGATTTAATCCAGCGCATTCTTTTTCGCACTCCCTTGACGCCCCTACCCCTCCCCCTTCCTTCCCGCTCCCGATTTCCCCTTTCCCTGCTCCTTGAGCCCCCGGGCTCAGGGAGCTCAGAGGGGGAAAGAAAGAAGAGGGAGGGGGGGGGCGCCCCCCCCCTTTTGGTGGGCTCCAAAAAAAAGTTTATTTATTTTTGCCCCTCCGCTCTGAGGAGGGAGGAAGATGTGCCGCGTGCTGTTCTTTCTCTCTTCCAACTGCTTGCCAGTCTCAGGGGGAGGTTTGCTTTCCTAGATTTCAATCCAATCCGGAATGGTTTCCAAACCGGCTCTTTTGCCGGTTCTGAACGAAGTCTAAGCGTTCAACGATGGCCTGCTGTTACGTGACCTCAATAGCCAGGGTTTCTATTGCGTCGGTCACCGCAGCGTATAGTTCCCCCTTGTACCAGACCACGACGTCCGCTCCTGTGTAACTAGCTTCAAACAGCTGATCCCCGGCATCGGAGTCCATGGACGCTAGAAATGGAACGTCTGTTTTTGGAGACGCACGGTGACGCACGGTGGCCGAGCCATGGCACAGACAGGACGCCGTCAGAAGTAGCAAGGCTTTTGTTCTGGCGATGACCACCGCCCATCCATCCGCCGCAGGGCCGTGCTGGGGGCACGGTGATCCGCTCCTAGTTTTCATTGCTAATTCAGCGTGGGCTTTTCTTGCACTTTCTTGGCGCCCCATGCCCTTCCTTCTCCCGCTCCTACCCCAGATTTTCCGACAGTGACGGGGGGGGGGATGCACTCCCCGCCCCCCTTCCTCTGCCTCCCTCCTTCCTTTCTATCCCCTCCGTCTGTTCTCTTTGTTGTTTGGCAAGATTTTTTTTTCTTTTCATAATGTTCTGACCTTGCGCACGGTGGCCGAGCTATGGCACGGACAGGACACCGTCGAGCTTTAATTCAGCGTATTCTTTTTCGCACTCTCTTGGCGCCCTACTCCTCCTCTCTCTCCCTCCCCTTCTTCCCCCCTCTCTTGATTCTCAGTGCCAAGATTAAAATTTTGTCAATAATTTTTTTCGCGTGATTTTTCTTGTACACCGGCGAAGCGCGTCCCTGCCCTCCCTTCTCCCGTTCCTGCGCCCTTTTAGAGAAAACGGACATTTCCCGAGGGTTTGCTTGCTTTGAAGGGGCACCTAGCTTTCGATGCTGAAATTGAACGGGAAGACCGGACGCTGACCAAATCGGCAGTCTTGTGGAAGAGACAGACATGCTTGTCAAAGATTTGACTTTTAACAACAAAAAAATCAAGGCGGGGTCCCCCAAACTCAATAAAAAAACTATCAGACAACATTAGCCCCGCCAGCCGTTGATGCCGTCCCACAGCAGGTCTATGTCGCGCAAATAACGACGCGGCATCCAACATTCCGCCTCCTCCCGCATGTAATCTGTATCACCCTTCATGGCCAGCAGCCTGCCCGCGTAGCGGAACTTGGCGCTCGCTTTTTCCCACACGGCTTGCGCTGCATGGTTAGGGCCCTCCCGGGGCAGGTCCGCGCACACCGGGTCTAGCTTCAGCATGTCGATGACTGCTTCGTGCAGGAACGCCCTGGCCTTGATGGTCGGGTTCGTGAACTGCCCCTCGAAAATACGCCGCAACGTCAGGTAGTTGTGGGTCACTCGCCAGTCCACTGCCTCTTTCAACGCAAAGTTTCGGACGGCATAACACTTGTTCTTGTGCTCTGCCCGCCAGTGCTTTTTCTGGCAGTTGCGGTCACAGTACAGGTGCAACCTACAGCGCCGGCACGCTTTCAGCGGTTGTGTTTCAGAGTCCGGGCGCCGGCACGTCGCACACGCCAGGACGTCAAGCACTGGGTCCGGCTCGACAACAGGTGCAAGAGTTGCAATTGGCACTTGGGTAGACGCGACGTCTGCTGTCTCGGTCTTGCCCTCCATTTTTGGCCAAAAGAAAGGTACAAAAACTTGCAATTCTACAATGCGGACTTGCCCTGCCCCCCTTTTCGAAGAGAAAGCAAGGGAAAGAAATGGCAGGGGGGAAGAGAAGGAGGGGGGGGGGGACGCCCCCCCCCCTCTTCCCTTCTCTTTCCCTCCCGGCGGCGCCTTGGCGAAAACTCTGTTCTTTCTCTTTTTTGTTTCTGGCACGAAATTTGTCGCCAAATTTCGAGTGTGTGCATGTTTCTTGTATACTGGCACACTGCAGCCGTTGCGAGCTATCGTGTGCCAGTATACTTGGTTGGCCAGCGCCGCTAGCGTGAGGATCACACGCAAGGCAGGCAGAGGTCTTGCGCACGGTGGCCGACCCATGGCACTGACAGGACGCGCTGGAATATTAAAAGTGGCAAGCAACAATTTCTTTTGGAACGCGTTTGCACGCGCTCTGAGGAGGGACGAGCGTCTGTGTGGGATTTTCTTGTTGCGCAAGTAGATTTTGGCGCCAAATTGGTGCTTACGGCTGTTCCCCGGGAAAGCTAAGACGTACTGCCCGGCCGGACCCTGGCGGGCGCACCCTACCTCCGGACGGCACAATTTGACGCCAAATTTAGCTGGGGCCGTTCCGGGGGCCTAAGGAGCAGGGGGGAGGGGAAGGGCGCAGAAGCTGCAAAAGAAATAAATACATGCAACGCCTCCACAGGTCGGCCTCCCCTCTGTTCATATCCCCGCGGACCCTGCGCAGTGGCCGAGCTATGACACGGACAGGACGCCGTCGGGGCCGGCCGGGGGCTCTTGTCCTCCTAGCACATTGACCACGGGGGCAGTACCATTCGCACAGGGTCGTGCTGGAGCACGGTGCCGGCCAGGATTCATGGCTCGGGCTACCGCAGCGACATGACGTGGGCCGGATGCTGCGGCAGCCTGAGGAGGGTGCCGTTGCAAGTGTCAAGTGTAAGACTTTGTCGAGTTTTAATTTCAGCATGGACTTTTCTTGCACCGGCGAAGCGCCCTACCCCCCCCCCTCTCCTGCCTCTTCTTCTCTCCCCTCTACTCCATCCCTCCCCCCTCTGTATCGAGAAATCCTTTCTGTCACCCTCCCCCGAGCCCAGGGGGCTCAAGGAGCGAGGGGAAGGGGCGCGCTTTGCCGGTGGCGCAGAAGCTACAAACAAAATAAATACATGCAACGCCTCCACTAATCCTCCCCGGCCCCTTCTCCCCCCCCCCCCCTTTCTCTTCCTCCTCCCCCCCTTCTTCCCTTCCCCCGTCTGTTCCCTTTGTTGTCGGGCAAAAAAGAAATTTCCGCAGATCTTTTCATATTTGTCTGACCTTGCGCACGGTGGCTGAGCTATGCCACGGACAGGACGCCGTCGGGGTAAGTGAGGGGCTCTTGTCCTCCTAGTTTTCAGTGCCCAAGTGTACGACCCGTCGAGTTTAATTTCAGCATGGACTTTTCTTGCACTTTTTTGTATACCGGCAAAGCGCGCCCCTACCCTCTCCCTATTCTCAGATGGGGGACCAAGACAATTCGTGCTCTCCCCCCCCCTCCCCTGCCTCTTCCTCTCTCCCCTCTACTCCCTCCCTCCCTGAGCCCGGGGGGCTCAAAGAGTAGGGGGCGAAACTGACGAAAAAACTAAGATGGCACTGACCCCGTGCCGGGGCGCCCCTCCCCCTCTCTGTATCGATAAATCCTTTCTGCCACCCTCCCCTGAGCCCAGGGGGCTCAAGGAGCAGGGGAGGGGTGAATGGCGCAGAAGCTGCAAACAAAATAAATACATGCAACGCCTCCACTAATCCCCCCCCGGCCCCTTCCTCTCTCTGTTTTCAGTGCCAAGATTACAGCTTTGTCATGGATTTTTTTAATTTCTTTTACACCGGCAAAGCGCGCCGCTGCCCTCCCTCTCCCGCCCCCCCCGGTTCTCAGAGGGGGGGGGAGCACATCCCGCCCCCTTCTTCCCATCTTCTTCCTCCCTCTCCCCCTTTCTTCCCCCCCATCTTCTTCCTCCCTCTCCCCCTTTCTTCCCCCCGTGTTCCCTTTGTTGTTGGGCAAAAAAAAATTCCCGCAGATCTTGTCATATTTCTTTGACCTTGCGCACGGTGCCCCTGAGTGTAAGACTTTAATTCAGCGTATTCTTTTTCCGCCTGGCCCTGACGCTGCTACTTGTTGTAGGAACGCCGACACTCGTGCTTGGCTTGGCCCACCGCGTTCACTGCAGCGTCGCTGATTAAAAGAAGAAAAAAAAAAGAGATTTATTTTTAAAACTAGACCCTTTGGACGAACGAATTCCTTTGCTACAGAGATGAGGCGTTTCATGCATTTTTTATAGCTTCTGCACTCTTCCCCTCCCCCCCTTCCCCTGTTCTTTGAGCCCCCCGGGCTCAGGGGGCTCAGGGGGAGGAAAGAAGAAGAAAAAGGAAGGGGGGGGGGCGCCCCCTCCCCGTCAGGGAGAAGCAAGAGGGAGAGAGGGGAGAGGGGGGGGGAGAGAAAGAGAGAGAGAGAGAGGCAGAACCGTTGCTTGTTCCCGTCGTCCTCCCTCGGGAGTGAGGCGCTCCCTCCCTCCTCCTCTCCCCCCCCCCCTCCATTCTTGCTGCCGCTGGCGCAGGATTGAAAAAACAGGGGGGGGGGGACACCCCCCCCTCAGGTGCGCGTTCCAGAGATAGACAGGTGGGAACAAATCTGTCAAAGGCTTATAACAATTCGTGAACGCGCGTGACCTTTCTCCTCCAAGAAAAAGAAGATCTCCATGCCTCTGCTAACGATGGTGGCGGCCGCGGCTACAGGTAAGGACAGAGTAGCTCGATTGATTTGACAGAGAGAGAGAGAGACAGTTAGCAAGACAAAAGAAGACAAAATCCTAGGTGCATGCCGTGTGTGTGTATGTGCGTGTGGTAGCTAGCACGCTGGGCGCCACCGCCAGCGCGGTCGCCATATCAGGAGCCCTGGCTACAACCGCCGGCGGCGGGGCTGGCGGGGGCTGGCGGGGGTGTTTTGTTGGCATTGTGGGGCGCGCTTTGCCGGTGCAAGAAAAGTCCACGCTGAATTAAAACCCAGTAAAACTTATCTTGGTTATTTTTTTAGTACTTGCAATTGGATACGGTCAAAAAAAGCAATACCCCGGGGTTTTCCGGCAGAATTTGGTTTTCCAGCTATATCGTATGAAGAGGCAGGGGGAGAATGAAGCACAAATTATCAGGAGTGGCACGTAGCGTCAGAAGCGAGTTTAATTAAGAGGGCCAACAAAAAAGAACGAGCTAAGAATTAAAGTCGAGCATGATGCGGCCGCCATTGGCCAGGAGGTACTGGCGCAGTACGTACTCGACGCGTCCGGGGGCTTCCTGCCAAGTCGTACTGGGCTGGTTCTTATATGTGCCTGTATTGTTTTTGAACTCGTGCCATCTCTTAATCTTGTCTGGCTCCACTGGCAACAGGCCGGTCCTGTCTAGCTTGTACGACAGCAGCGGCGCTGATGCCTGCGGCAATGAGTTATCCACTGCTTTGTCTACATGCTCCTTCCACCACTGAGTACAATCTCTCTCGAGCTCGCTGCTATCCTTGACTCTCTTAAGAGTGTAGTGTCCATCACCGTCTTCTAGTACTGGATCATTTAATGCATTGTACCAAGCCATTAAATATCTGTCCACGCTCTCGGATGTATACCGTTGCAGCAATTCACCTCGGACTTGGTCGTACAGTGCGTTTTGTAGGCTATAACTGTCGGCCCGTTGGAATTCTGCACTGTACTTGGATAAGTCGGCCTTGAGAGCTGCAAAAGTTAGCTCTTGCGGTATACGTAATGCCTGCTCATCCCCGGTCGCTTCGATCACGGTGCATTTCATCCTCTTCATTTCGAGCAAAGCTGCTCCCACGCCATTGCCCAGCTGTCGCCCGCTCTCGACGGTCCTTGCTTCCTCCTGGCACCTCTGTTGCAGCTGGCTCCAGGCCAATACGGGGCATTTCTCGTCTTGGTCCACATCGCTCGCCTTGGACGCTATCTCTTGTACAAATGCGTCCCAGGCCGCCAGCCAGGCGTTCTGCGTCGTCTTGGTCGGGCTGTGCATTTCTTTCTGTTAGATGCTGATGTACAACTTGCAGCTTATCGTCGACGCTACTCCGGAGATTGCATTCCTCTAGGCCCTTGAGCATGATTTGCAGGCCATGTTTTTGATCTTCAAGGCTGGAGGAAGCCATGAGTTTTTCGTCGACACCGCGCAGCGCCGCCACCAACTCCGCGTCCGTGAGCCTCAAGATCAAGCGCGCTTCACGGGTTATGTTGTTTTGTATGGCCATTAGTCCGTTTGTCCAATTACCAAAGAATTCCCATGGAGACAAAGGACGGCTTGGATCACTCGTATACGTGAGAGGAGGTTTTTCCCCGTTGCGATAACGACCCAATCCTTTCGCCAAGAGTTTGTAATAGTCCAGTTTAGCCTCTACGGTCTCGTGCGTATACGTTTTTTCTAGCTGTGCCTGTAGTTTAGTCAGGTCTACAGGTTCCGCTGGGTCGGGCACACCCAGGGCCCGCAGCGCGGCCAACAGCAATCTGTCATTTGCAAATGACAGCCGTACCCGGCCAGCATTCTTCACCTTAAACGCCAACTTTTGTACAAATTTCTCCCAGGCGGTCTTGTGCTGTTGGTATTTTTCAGAACCAGGGAATTCTTGGTTTCTTACCGACAGGTGCTCGCGCACTTTCGTGAGCATCCCATCGACGCTGTCTGGTTCGTAGCTCCTTTTTAATCCCTCCCTTAGCATCTTCACGCCAAGTTTCTGATTTCTAAAGTTTGTGGAAACCATGCACACCTCATCGACGCCCCGCAGTGCGGCCACGAGTTCAGCGTCGGAAAGCTCCCGGCACGCGAGCTTTTTTTCTAGCTCCTTCAGCTCTGTCTGCCACCGAAGCTGCAGCGATTCCGAGTCCAGAGCGTCGGGGTGGCCGCCGGGGTAACCTTGCATGTTCAAATAAGCCCTTCGTTGCGCCAATTGCTTGAAAACCCCTAGTTTGGACTCCACGCTCTTCGCGACAAATGTCTTTTCGAGCTGTTCTTGTAACTTGTTCAGGCCTGCCTTGGCATCATGTTGGTCAGGAGATGTCAGTGCCATCTCACCCATGGCGCGCAGCGCGGCTAACAGCCCTGCGTCCGAAAGCACCAACCGTACCGACCGTACGCAGTCGGGGCCGTACTTGCATTTGGTGTGCTTTGTTTCCATTTGCGTTTTTTTATACTTATTGTACAGAAGAGGGAGCGGGGCGAGAAGAGGGAGCAGGGGAAAGAAATGGAAGGGGGAACAGAAAGGGGGGGCGCCTCCCCCCCTCCTTCTCACCCGCTCCCGAGTCTCGGACGGGGACTGAGACAATTCGTGCTGGCGTCTTGTAGAAACTAGCTTTAATTAAGAAAAATTCACACTTTTTTGGCGTCCCCTTCCCCTCTCCTGCTCCCTGTTCTCAGTGTAAGATCGTCGAGCTCAAGCCATCCCCGGGGGGAAAGCGCAACGCCACGAACTCGAAAGGCGCCACAGGCTACACCAGGACTACACCGCGCCCTAGCTTCTTTGACGACTTTTGTGCCATGTCAAGCGTTTCGCTTACGAACCCACTTGCCACAGACGGGGCAGATTCTAGGCTTTGTGCAGATAATGTCGTATTCTTTCAGCAACTGTTTGATTTCCTGCTGCTTTGCAGTTGGTATCTCTTTCTCTAGCATCCGTTTGGCCTCGACCACTAGTTTTTCGTCGAGTATGTGCACATGAGTTGCCTGACGCCAGGCTCCGGCAAACCATACCGGGTACTCCTTGGTTAACCAATCCGTACCATCATCGTCCTCATAGCTGAACTTACTGAGCGCTTCAATGACAGCCTTGCCACGTTCCTTACCTTCATTAACTACATCACACAGGCGCTTATCTACATTCTCTAAAGCGTCTTCGAATTTTCTGAACAGCTCCTCCTTCCCCGCCCACTGTTGCCTGGCTTGTATGCGCCGTAGAAACGGCTCTTTTGCTGCAGTTCGTAGTTCGGCGCGCTTAGGGGTAGAGTTTGCTTTATTCTGGCACCACTGCTTCACTTCTTCCAGGACAGCACTCAGTTCGACAAGCTCCGTTTGCTCTGTGGGCTCTGTGAGTATTTGTTCGCGTATGACTGCGTCACACTTTTTCCATGCCGAGATAAATAGCAATAGTTCGTTCGGCCAAAGACTGTAGTGCAGCTTGGGCAGCTCGCGTACCTCCACCAGATATCTGGTGGCTTTGTGCTGAAAGCCCAGCTTTTGCTCAATCGCCCCCATCGTCAAAGTCCAGGCGGGAGCCAAATCTGTGATTATAAACGTTTTTTTGCGGTTAAGGCTGTACAGCTGGACCCTGAGGTTTAAAAGCAGAACTTGCACGGCAGTCAAGATTTCTCCCCACGTACTCTCTTTCGCCGACCATCTCTTGAGATTTAGGAACACGCGAATCGTGGCAGTTGGTTCTGCTGCTGCTCCACCAACGGGCATGGCTGACGTGAATGCCATCCACTGCGCAAGAACAAGCGCATGATTGGTCTTATTTGTAAATTTGAGATCTTTGAAACACTGGCCCTCCCAAGTCAGCTCAAACCCGTTATAGACACCCGACAGAATTTGTGCCAGTTTTTGCAGCCACTCTTCCTGTATTTGCTCCAATGCGAGATCCAGTTTCGAGGGCCATGTCGTAAGCTTTTCTTCAACAAAGTCGGGCTCGGCTTCTTGGCTCATCGAGTCTAGGTCGACACTCCGTCCCTCTCTACCCTTTGCTGTCTCCCCTTCCCCGACCAGGGCCGGGCGCTTCTTACTAGTTAAGGATATTATTAAAGTAGTTACTATACAGGACATCCATGGCGGGGGGGAAAGAGGTAAGTGGAAGGAAACAGCGCGCTCACAAGCTCTTTTGTGTCTCCCCCCGCCCCAGTGTCAAGTGTAAGACTTTGTCGAGTTTTAATTGAAAAAAAACTTTTTTTTTGCACTTTCCTGGCGCTCTATTCCCATGCTTCTTCCCTCTCGCTCTCCTAATTTTCCGTGCCAAGTGTAAGACCGTCGAACTTTCATGAAAAAGGTTTTTCGCACTTTATTGACGCAGTGGAGGCTCGCCGTCTGCTACGAATCGGACACCGGCTTGGACATCGGCTCAGAGCAGGGCTTGTCTCTCTCTCTCTCTCCTATTTCTCAGTGCCAACTGTAAGACCAGCGAGCTTGAATTCAGCGTATTCTTTTTCGAACTTTCTTGGCGCGCTCTCCCTTCTCGAGACTTTTTAGGTACATTTTGTTTTGTACTTTCTTGCCTTCTCCCTGCCCCTTCCCTCCCGCTCCCGATTCTCAGACAGGGGGGAAAGACAAAGACAATTCGTGCTTCTTCCATGGCACGGACAGGGCACCGTCGGGGATCGTGAGCAGCGACCATCGCCCATCAATCCGCCACAGGGTCGTGCTGGAGCGCGGTGCGCAAGATCTGCAGGAAATATCTGCTGTAATATGAAAACTGGAAAAAAAAATTGGAATGCGTTTGCACGCAAACAAGGGACGAGGGGAGGGAGGGGGGAGATAGCAGGGGGCAAGGGGGAACCGAGAGACGGGGGGGGCACTGCCCTCCCCCTCCCCCCCCCTCCCCCCCCCCGGTCTGTTTCTTTGGTTGTCGGGCAAAAGAAAAAAATTTCCTCGTTTCATATTTTTCATATTTCCGCGGGTCTTGCACACGGTGGCCGCGCCATGGCACGAACAGGACGCCGCGGGGGTAGGGGGGGGGGTGTCAAAGACAGAATGTGCTTGCACCTCCCCTTCCCTCTCCCTCTCCTTTAAATTTATCTTGTGCCTCCACTAAGCCCCCCTCTGTCCCCTTCTCCCTTGGCGAGACTTTTTTACTTATTTTTCTTTGTACTGTACACCCTGTTATTTTAGATTTCTGTTTATCTCTCGACATGCACTCACTCTTGTTCCCTCCCCACAATTCCTCCCCCCCCAAAAAAAATCAAAGTACGCGTTCCGTGCCCCCCCCCCCCCCGGGGGGGAGCGTGCCGGCTTTCGAGCCCGCTCACCCCTAAGGTAAACAACCTCATTTCTCTGCTCCCGGTGTTCTCCCCACTTCCCTACTGCCTGGCATGTCGGGCCAGCACCACAAAAGAGAGAGACCCCGCAAGCGCCGCTGCGACGCGCCCGCCAACCGGCTGTTATCCTTGCCCGAGGGTGTCTGGTGGCTCATACGCGATTTCGTGCCTGCCAGCCTAGTGTGGCTGGCCCTGTGCGACCGGCAGCTGCGAGCCCTGGTCCCGCGGTGGTGGCGGAGTTATGTACCACCGACCGAGCTCGTCCTGCACCGGGCAGACCACTGCAGCATAGTCCTGGGCCTGCGCGCGGCGGGTGTGCAGAGCCTCGGCAGCGTAACAGTGGTGCCCCGGGGCCATGGCTATAGAGTGCGGCGCAGTTCTCTCGCCAGACCCATCGACCTGCTGCGGGGCCTGCGGGTACAGAAGCTGTCGGTGCGCAGCAACTCGCGCCTGAAATGCCAACTTGTGGCTGTGCTGTCCAGCCCCGCCTCGATCGAGGAGCTGGAGTTGAAGCGGATCCCGCGCTTGAGCTACCGAGATTTGGCAAGTCTGGCGGAGCCGGCTGCGCTCCGAAAACTGACCGTGGCCTGGTGTGACAGCTGGACAGACGCCGATCTGGCCCACCTCGGGGCCTTTGTGTCACTAGAGCACGTCCACTTGCGGGGTTGTTTTGAAGTGCAAGGCCCCGGGCTGGCACACCTGCGCCACCTCGGCTCCCTCCGGCGGCTAGAAATAACTTTTGCGCACATCATCAACCAAGAGGGGATAGAATGCGTGCGCCAGCTACGCCAGCTCGAAGTGCTGCAGCTGTACGAGCTGTCGCTGGCCCTGGAGTGGACGGCCGACGACGTCATCAATCTGGCTCCGCTCAGGGAACTTACCCAACTTAAGCGCCTGGACCTGCACGCCTGTCACTCTGTGACGGATGCCTTTGTGGCGGGTCTGTCAGATCTCCCGGCCCTCCGCGAACTAAACCTATCGGATTGCGATAGCATCCAGGGCCCGGGTCTGCGGGGCTTGCTGCAGCTACGCCAGCTGCAGAGCCTCAAGGTCAAGGTCTCTGCAGCCGACGGAGCGCTGCTGCACACGCTGGCCCGCCTGCCGCTGGTAGAGCTGCAGCTCGATTCCTGCCCGGGCCTAACTAGCACGGACCTGGGCATACTAGGTTTGTGCCCGTCGCTTAGAAAGCTGGAGCTACTGGACTGCGCCGGCATCACCAGCCTGCACGAGCTACCGCGCCTGCCGGCTCTCCGCGAACTGGCGTTGGGGGGTTGCGAGCACCTTGCTAGTGTAGGACCGCTGGAGTACTGTGCGCGGCTGAAACTACTGCAGCTCGGTCGATGGGGACGCCCCTTGGACCTGCACGAATTACCACCCGTGCGCTCTGTACAAGAGCTGTCCCTGTATGGCTGCGAGCGCCTGGAGGGTTTCGGCGCGCTGCTGCATTTCCCTGCGCTGCGCAAAGTGACGATCGACTGCAGTACAGGCATGACCTTAGAAGACCTTACCCCGTTGCTAGTTCAGCCTTCGCTGCGCACGTTGCATTTGCGGGGTTGCGAGCAGATCTTGCCCCAGCCCCTGGCGCAAGCCGCCGCCTCGGCGTGCAGCAAGTTGCAGCTGCGGTACGATGGGCAGATTATCTACCCAAAAAAACAGAAAAGCCAGCCCGTCCCAGACACGAATGAGGAAGATTCGACAGCCTACACAGACGAGGATGACCCGACCAACGAAAATGACATTTTTTAAAGGGTAGACAACGTATTTTTAATTAAAGAGCTACTTGTGTGTTCTCCAACGGCTTCGCCAAGAAACACGCTTCTCTCTTGCCCCCCTGGAGTCACTGGAGCACTTGCACCTGCGGGGTTGCGTTGCAGTAGAAGGCCACGGGCTTGGGGTTTAACAAAGTGCTCGACCTGGCTCCGCTCGGGGCATGGGGCTGTCGGCTTTCCCGGCCCTCCGCGAACCAGACCTCTCGGACTGCGAGCTGAAACTGCGGGAGTAGTGTCAAACGTAGGTTTCATTAAAAAGCGGCTGTCTTAGCAACTCAAACTGGGGCCGGCAGAGCTTTTCGGTCCGGCCACCCTCGGCGGGCCGGGCGGAGTTTCGCAGAACCGCCACACCTCCGCCCGCGGGGCTGCCGTCCCCTGCCCCGAGACGTCTGGTGGCTCATCCGAGATAGCGTGCCTGCCGGCTGGGTGTCGCTGGGGAAGGAAAACAAGAGCCCGTGGCTCTCACGAGGGCGGCCAACTTGCTGCGGGGCCTGCGGGTACAGAAGCTGGCGGTGCGCAGCAACTGGCACCTGACACGCCAACTCGTGGCTGTGCTGTCCAGCCCCGCCTCGGTCGAGGAGCTGGAGTTGGGGCGGATCCCGCAATTGCGCCATCGAGAATGGGAAGCAAGGCGGATCATGTTCTGCCCAGCCCTTCCCTTTTTTCCCTTAGTTTTCAGTGTCGTGTAAGACTTTGTTGAGCTTTAATTCAGCGTATTTTACATTTTCTTGTTTATATACAATGGTTGCTAAAACCAAAAAAACAAGAGAAAAAAAGGGGGGGGGCGCCCCCCCCTCTCACATTTTTTCTTTCCTCCCTTTGAGCCCCCTGAGCCCGGGGGGCTCAAAGAAAAGGGGAAAGGCAAGGGGGGAGGGAGTGCGCAAGACTTGTCATTTGCGCAACAAAAAAATTTTGGCGCAAAGTTTTGCACAACTGTATGATACGACCGGAAAAGGCAGTGCTCCGGGTTTTCCGGCAGGGCTGCCTTTTTTAGCTACATCACTTCCAAAGTTTGACCATATCACCCCCTCACCTTTTCTCTTCTCCGTTGTCGAGACTTTTTAAAGTACTTTCCGGGCAACCTGCTTGGAGGTTGCAACTACTTTTAACTTGTTTGAAAAGCAGTGTTTCCAAAACCCTAAGGCCCGGCTTCAGTAATCGCAGCTTGTCGAACTCTCGTCGTTGAGATGGGGTTAGTGAGTACTGGGGGATTCCTTGCGGGAAGGGTTGTGCTAGCTCGAGGGCATGCCCCAGCGCAAAGCAAGCCACCACAAGGCTCCGGCGTCGCCCTGCGCGGCCGCTCGCGTGAAGAACTCCTTGGCCGTGGCGCGGTCCTTGGCCACCCCGTCGTCGCCAAAATAATACAGTATGCCCAGTATCCGCAGGGCGCTGGCGTCGTTCTGCGCAGCCGCGCCTTGCGAGTAGCAGAGCCCAAGGTGGCACTGGTAGCGGGCGTCGCCTTGCGCGGCCGCCCGGGCGTATCGAGCCGCCCTTGCCCTCTGCCTGGCGCCTTGGCCTTGGGCCATGTTTGAAATTCGCCAGGGGATGAAAAAGTTAGCTGTATCTTTTTACCTAGTTGGAACTAAAACGCGACAAATACCTTTGCCTCCTGCTCCCGGCGGATAGATTGGGGGAGGGGGGGGGGAGGGAGGGGGAGGGGAAGGGGCAGGGGCGCGCTAAGATGTACAAGAAAAAAATAAATAAAAATTCCCTGACAAGATTTTAATCTTGGCACTGAAAACTAAGAGAAAGAGAGAAGGGGCAAGGGAGAAGCAAGCACCATCTATCTTTGTCCCCCTCTCCGTCTGAGAGCGGGGATCAAGAAAGGGAAGCAGAGTATATAAACAAAAAAATATTTCTAATATCTTTAGAATTTGAAACATAAGTCCCTCACAAATATTTAGCGAAACTTTACAGCCCCTCCTCGTTGCTTACCATATCCGAGTTTTGATGTTGTAGCACTAACACTACCAGCGTAAGGCACCCCAATGCTACTCAATGCCCCCGCAGTTCTAGAGATTACCTTATTATCGCGAAGGAATTTATTAACAGCCAAGGCCGTTTTTCCGACCTTTGCCCAGCTAATCTTTCCTCCCTTTTGTCCTCCCTTCTTCTTAGTTTTCTTTTTTCCTCCCTTCTGTGGCATTGATGGATTGTATCCGATGTTATATCCTGATGGTTGTGAAATTATCACTGGTGATACCCTCATATATTAGAAAGATTTAAAATCTTTCAGCAAAAATAAAAAAAATAATTCTAAAAATATTATTTCATGCGATAGGCAAAATTTTTTCTTAACTCATCATTAACACTTGAGACATAAAGAAAATTAAATCTCTCCTTTGTTGCTTCGTGATACTTTTGAAGAAAATAATCAAAATCAAAAGATAGGTCTAAGTGTTTATACACGAGTTCCATTTTGTCCTGAGACTGACCCGGAAAGATTAATCAATAATCTAACTGCTTAATGGCTTCTGGCCGTAGGTCGTTCAGATACTGGCTTGACATAATCACCTTACTTTTATAGTGTCTGTTCTTTTTTAGCAAATCACTTACGGACTTGTCTCTTAATCCAGTTCCTAAATCGTCCAAAACAAAAACAACCTCTGGTGAAATTATATACTTGCTCGATCTCTCTTTCTTCTCACTTCCTTCTTCCTTTTTCTTTTCCTTTCCGAAATAAAGAAATTTTGGTTTCTCTATTTCCTCTTTGTCCTGTTTTATTTCTCCTTCGTGTTGCTCGTCCTGTCTGTTCAGTTTGTCTAACTCATAATCAATGACATTCACCCCGTCTGATTTGAGAAAGGTATAAATCGCCATTGGGTTTCCCCTGTTCTTAAAGTGCTTTACCATTGCTTTATAAATGTAGTCCTTGTGTATTGTTGAAGCGATAATGACAATACTGGTTTTTCTGTTTGTTGTCCGTTTCAGTATTTCAAAGAGTGCTGTTGTTTTCCCGCTCTTCTTACGGGTAAGTAGAAATATATTTGCATACGGCTCATTGAATAATTTATAACCTTTTGAAATTTTATTTCCATCACCCTCTTGTTTTACTGGCTTCACTTTTACATTATTGATTTTCAGCATTGATATTTTAGAATTGCGTTTCGTGCTCCGCACTCTCTCTTATTCTAAAACATCGTTTTTTTCATTTACAAGAAATTAAATGGTTTTACGATGTTTGTTGAAGACGTAGTCTGAAACAAATATCGTCTGAAACAAATATCAGCCTAAAAATTCCAAACACACAACAATTCGGCCTGCTAAATTTCCTGTGTCAATATTTCCGCTGTCAGTTTCAAGGACTTTAAATGTATATTGTCCGTCCGTCTATGCAACGACACCTAAATTATAACTAAGGTTTGAAATGTTTGCTATATTACTATCAGCGAATGTGCCGATAATTCCAATTCTGTCCATATAAAGAATTCTGGTTTTGGTTTCAGTCTGGTCGTTCGTATAATGAATAAACTTAACATTCATTTTGGTTGGTGTGAATGACATTTGAATATTTTTATTGAATGTTTTGCTTCCCACAAAATCATTGCTCAGAAAAATAATCTTTTGGTATTTATAGTCAGCCATGATTATATTACTGATGATAAACTTTTTAATAACAAAAATATTTTCGCGAACTGCCTGCGACTTTTACTCGCGGGTAAGCGAAAAAAAGAATGAGTGTTGTGTTTATTGTATAAAGCAAGGTATTGAAATTAAATTTAAATGTGTATTTAAACCTTTCAGTGGTTGGTGTATTAGTTTTGATGAGGCAGTGCCTTTAATCCGTGCTGGTGATAGTTCTTGGTATAAAATACATTTATACGAGTGCTCACTTCTTACTTGAAGATGGTGATGGAAGGCATATACCAATCAATAGAGTTAAAATTCCGACATAAGTATTAGCAACCTCACAAGGTAAGTTCTTTTCAGACAGCCTCACGATACAAAGGGTTGTAATGGCAATAATGATACCCATTTGAAACAGATACTTAATAAGTCGGCTGTCGGTTGGTCTATTTTTTATACAACAACAATTCCAGTTATCCTCCAATTCATGCTCTACTTTTTTTTCCTCAGTCTTTAGTTCTACTTCAAGAACACAAGACTTTAATTCGGGAGTTAGTTCGCCATCCATATCCATAATAGGCGGTGGTCTGTGAAGTCTAGTTGTATTATTGTTTGACATTAGGTAAAACGACTGCTCGTACTTCTGCTAATTGGTTGGCTTGGTCTTGTAATATATTAAGTAAAAGTTTATTTTCTTTTTCTAAATTAACTACCTTTTCCGCCATTTGTTGAAAAGCACTGCCTAATATTGGTATAAAGTCTGTATATGTTATGTCTTCAAGGTAGTCATCTCCATCGTCTGCTTTTATTCCGCTTTCAGATACAAATTCAGGAAATATTTTTTTAACCTCGTCGGCAATAAATCCGTGGTTCTTTTGTTCTTTCTTTTTGTCCGTTTTCCAATAATACGAACAGCAGTTTATTTTCATTAATTTCTCACAACAATCCCCGCAGTCTAATGTTTTGATATCTGATTTTAGCCTCCTGTCTGATGAGTTTGTCCAAGCCCCGTTAAGTGGAACATAATTATAACTACCAGAAGTCTCACCCGTAGAGTTTGAAGTAGTCCAAGCATGGAGAATTCCCCTAGACGCACAGCTTACTCCATAATTTGAATATCCTCCTGATTTCATATATATTTGCGGGTCGTAAGTATAACTCGGCCTTTGTCTTATTGTTAAAGAACCGCTAGATGTTGTTGGAAGAGTTAATGTTGAAGAACAACTTATAGCACTCTGAGCATAGATAACTCCACTTCCCCTCGCATAAAAATTCAAGTCTTGATTGGTATTGCTTCCCGTAGCATATATTGAATTATAACCAAAACCAACTCCCTGTGTCCCGTTGCTGTGTCTGAATTCAACACCGGCAGAAGATGCTCCAAGATTGGCTGTGACATATAACCCGACTGGTGTAGCATGAGACCCACTTCTTGCTTCTCCTCTTATATCTGCCGTGCTATTAATAACAGATATGCCTGCATTTGCGGTTATTGCCCTTGTATTGCTTATGTTCATCGCCTCGCTAAATGCTATGGCTCCTCCAAGTGATACTCCTGATTTGTAGTCAAAAGCGAGTTTGTTGCTTATCTTGTATATTTGAAAGTTGGAGTTTAGGTTGCTTGATTTCCAGCCACCCCTCTCCCAATAACTATCAAAACCTAAAGCAATATTGTCCTGACTATAATTCAATAATTGGAATGTGGGATAAACTGATGTATGAACAAATGCTTGAATATGTGGTCCATTCGCATTTCCTTCTGTTCCATATGATTCTAAGCCACCAGTTACTCCTACTCCTTTCGTTGTTCTGCCTATGATTATCGGTTTGCCTAGTGCTGTTGTTATTTTATCACTCGTTGTTAATGTTGTTGTAGTCATGCCAGCAGTTGAAGTAATTGATGTTCCCGTTATTGTTCCAGCACTTGTTATGTTGTTTGAGTTCACATCTAAGTCCACATAAAACCGCATACCATCAGCATTGTCAAAACGGACAATGTCAGATGAAGCACTTTTATTATCCAAAAGTTTTGAAATATAAAGACCTGCTCCTTTTACATCAAATGTTACGTTCGTGAATACATAACCTCTTTGGTTCGCGGTTCCACTTGTAGCAGTATTTAGAGTAAATAAGAAATATTGATAATCACCTGATGTCTGTGAAAAGAATATATCTCCTCCATTTTGGTTTAGTATCCTCGCCCCATTATATGTTATATTTCCACCATTAATGATAACTTGATTATTGAAATCAGCCGTTTGTGTTAAAGTTAGATATTTTATCGTAGTGCTCGCCCCATTAAATGTTTTAATTCCTGTTATGGTTTGGCCTGTTGTTAGTTTTACATTTTGTATGTCTAATGTATCCACATAACTTTTGTTTGCTCCGTCCGTTGTTGCTGATGGTGTTGCTAAGTTTGTTATTCTGTTGTTGTTCAAACTTAATGTTGTTCCAGTTGCAGTTATAATTAAAGTATTACCTGAATATAACTCTACATACGAACCAGTTATTTGCATCGGATAAAAGGTCGCTGTTGCTATTTTCTGTGCTGCAATCATTCCTATTTTTGTATCAAAGGCGATGCCGATGCCGTCAAAAGAAGCAGGATTTGATGAATCACTTACTTCTAAAACTGATGTAAATTTTTTATTGCCTGCTATGGTTTGGTCTCCTGTTAATTTAACCACAGAAGTATCAAGAACAGAAACGTCCACACCATCAACAAGATTAACATTTGTTATGCTTTTCATATCAATACCCGCACTAGCATTTATTATGTTGCTGAATGTTTTGGTTCCTGCTATGGTTTGGTCTCCTGTAAGTTTAACCACCGAACCATCAACTGCAAGAGTGGTGAGATTAATTCCATTATATGTAGAAGCCTCTGAAATAGCATAACCACCCATATTTAATGCTCCTGTCATACTGACGGTGCCGTCTAATCTAAGAAAGGGCGATGCCACATTTCGCCATTGTCCTGTGCTATAAATAAGCAGTTGATTATCTGTTGCTGTTGTTATAATCACATCACTATGTGTATCAATACTTCCACTTGCCGACACTTTCGCGTTGTTGAAGTCGTGCTCTGATAACCAAGTTGCGATAGCCCTACCATTTAGTTGATTTACATTTGTAATGTTTTGGTTGTTCATATTTATTCCTCCCGTCATACTGGCAGTGCCATCTAATCTCAGAAAGGGTGAAGTCGTATTTCTCCATTGACCTGTGCTATAAATAAGCAGTTGGTTATCCGATGGGAAGCCTGTTATTGTCACATCGCTGTGGCTATCTATACTTCCACCTGCTGACACTTTATTGTTATTATCATTATGCTCAAATATCCATTCATCAACATCTTTGGTATTTAGTAAATTTGCTCCTCCATATTAATATTGCCGAATTCATCAACATATATCGGAAATGTTTTATTTACCCAGTTTATTAAATTATATGATAGATAACTATTAGTGGCTATTGGTGCGGTTATGACGACATCAGAAAGTGTGTCAATTGAACCGAGGGCGGTATTCTTCCATTTACCATCTACATCGTTGTATGTTAAGTATTGACCGACCACTGGTGCAGATATGTTTGTGTCTATCAAATTATAAAGGCTAGTTTGGTGCGGATTGGAAGTATTGCTTCTGTGTTGAGTTGAGGCTTTGACTTCGTCGTTGTCCCTCACTCGTTGCTCTGTATAGTATAATTTTTTTCCTTCTTTGATGTCTGATGTTGATTTTAAAGCGAGATGTGTGTCAAAGCGGTTATCATCCCAATAATAATTAAGTCCTTCTTTTAGGTCACTTGTTGATTTTAAAGCGAACCGACCATCAAAGCGGTTATCAGTCCAATAATTATTAAGCTATTCTTTTAGGTCTGTTGTTGATTTTAAAGCGAGACGTGTGTCAAATCGCGCATCAGTATAATAAAGATTTATTGTGTCGGAATCTTCTGGCACTCTGTCAGTGTTTAAACCCACTATGTTGGTATTGGTTAGGTCAAGGTTGGTGATTGAAAAGCTATCTGTCGCGATTTCTGACAGCCGAGTAATGATTTATATTGCGACATTGATATTTTAGAATTGCGCTTCGTGCTGACGCACTTTCGCTTATTCTAAAACATCGGAAAAAATGTAAGAAAAAATTAATCGGAAACGATGTTTTGTGATGACGTCAGTCAGAACAAAATATCAATTAATTATTTATTTATTTAAAAATACTAAAATATAATAATCTTAGTATAAATGCAGTCTCCAGAAGCAAGTCATAAGAACTGGGGTAAGGCTGTGGAAAGTATCAAGAGATAAAAGCAACAAAAGATTGAAATAGCGAAAGAGAAATTAGCAAAGTGTAGAAAGGCTTATGTAGGCGATGATGAAGAGATGGAGGAAAAGATAAACCGCATGGCCGAAATGAGTGTTGCTAATGATATTATTAATGGAAAAGACCAAGATGATACACCAGAAGAAAGCAGTGAGAGCGATGAAGAATGTGATTTTACTGATATCATTGCAGAAAAGATGGCTAAAATGAAAATAAGAAGAAAGAAAGCGGAAGCAAAGAAGAAAGTAAGTAAAAGGCCTGTGCCTGAGCCTGAACCTGATGAGAGCGAAAGCGAAAGTGAAGAAAGTGATGAGGAACCAACGCCCAAAAAAGGGAGAGGTAAAAAATCAAACATATCTGTTAATGTTTATAATCAATCTGAAAAAGCTAATAAAAAAGAAAAAAATAATCCTGATGTCTCGCGGATGTTTTTAAAGTTTTGATAATATATCATGGACTACAAACATAGTCAGCAACAACAACAAGAAACTCCTGAGCAGACAGAGCGGAAAGAAAAACTTGAAGAAGCAATTGAAATACACAAGCAATCAAAGCCCGCTAAGATATGGAACACAATAACTGCCCCAGAGGCTAAACCACTAAGCCAAGTATTTATTGACTTAATGGATATGTCAAAGGTTGCAACAAAGAAAGATAATGCAAACTATAATTCGGACTAGTAGCCATTGATGTCTATAGCAGTCGTGGGTGGATTGAGCCAATTAAAAATAAAACTACAGGTTATGTTTTGGAAGGATTAAAAAAAAAATTTACGAAAGAAGTCCCTAAAAGTATTACTTCAGATAATGGCGGTGAGTTTAAGGGGCAAGTGGCTGAATATTTTAGACAAAACAATATTGAGCACAGACCGGTTCAAGTAGGAGACCACAGAACAATGGGAATAACAGATAGATTTATTAGAACAATACGGAATGAATTAAATTTAATATGGGAATTTAATGAAAATTTTCAATGGGTGCCGATTATTCATGAGGTTGTTGATGCTTATAATAAAAACATATCATACAACAATTAAAGCAGTTCCTATTAATGTTTATGAAGGGACTGAAAAAAGCGCCCAGGAAATATACAGAAATCCTTTAATTAATGAATTCCCTAAGGGAACAGGAGTGAGAAAGGAATTAGAAAGAACTATTTTTTCTAAAGGTGATAAACAATTCAGTAAGACTATATTTAAGGTTAAGGGCAGTAAGTGCTTCAAAGTTATCATATCTGAAGAGGACTTAGTAAGGCAGAGTGAATTATTAAAGACCCATGTTGATGAGCAACCGGTAGAAGAAGAACCGGCAGAGCAGTTAGCCGATAAAGTTAAACAAATTACAAAAGAGAATTTTTTTTTATTAATTTATTAAAATCACTTGACATTAAACCAGAGAACATAAGAAGCAGTGCAAGAATAAAAAAGAAAGTTGAAAAGTTAGACTTGTAAGTTATTAATTATTTTTGGCTTGAATGTATTTCTTATGTTTTGTGGTTGTCTCATGAATTTCTTTCTCATTTATCCACATTCACATTTTATTTTTTCTATACTTAAATCATCATTTGAAAGATTAATTCCTTTCATTCTTAATTCGTGATTGCTTGATAAAAGATGTATTGTTTTGTAAGCATTTGTTGTCTCCACCACATTCACATATAAATTTTTTCTTCATCCATTCCTTATTCCATTCATTTTTGTATTGTTGTTTATTTTGCTTAACTCATTCATCATTGTATTTTTTCCAGACTTCGTGTTTTGGTTTTATGTTTTCTTCATAAAATTTGTTTGCTGCCTCTAGTGCTTGTTTTTTATTTCTTTTTCTATATTGTGAAAAATCAAATCTCTTCTTTTTTACTTTACCTTCTTCACACCATTGAACTACAACAAATTCACATGAACCAGAAAATAATTTTGGTCTAGTTTCTTTTATTACATATATTCCACCCTTGGATATATTGAAATGCCCCCAACGATAGCTCGTAAAAAGTCGGTAATACAACCAAACACAGTCCTCAAAAGATGAAAATGATGTCTCGTTATATTAGCTCAGTGAAGCCGAAAAGGAAAACGGCAACAGATCAGGAATAAAATGGGATCAGGTCCAATCCGGACAAATAATACTGAAAAACAAGCTGGTGCACCTGTCACCAGGAAAAGGTACTTTTTACCGGCTATCCGGGGGGTGATGCCTACAGTACCCCCTCCCGATTTTATGACGGAAATAGCATTTTCGTCATACACCTTCTGATTTCTTTCTGCAAATAGTATGCGCTATGGAGTCATGCCACACAGCGCATCGACCCACGGGTAGACGCTAAAAGACGATAAATATATCCTCATACGGCACGTCAAAGCGGATTCTGTAGCCGTTCTTGTAGATTTTTGAACTCCTTCCCCTCAATCTCTCTTTTTTTTTTTTTTTTTTTTTTTTTTTTTTTTTTTTTTTTTTTTTCCTCGGCAGTATGTCAAGAACAAACGTATTATTAATAAAAAATACAAGCAACGTGGTGCTGTAGTACGATTCCCCCTTTGATCTCCTTCTTCTTCTTATCATTATTATTATTATTATTATTATTATTATTATTATTATTATTATTATTATTATTCACAGGGAGATCGTAAGTACATTGTCTTTTTTATGACATGCCCAGTGTATAAGGCGGATATCCTATGATATAGTATTAGGGGGCCAGTCCTAATAGCTATATCCGAAGTCGAGGTGTATGTACCCGACCCTGCGATATACCGACACAAGTAGAGATTGACCGTGCTCAGGTACGACAGTATATAATCTATCGTAAAAAATAATTTAATGAAAGTTTCAGAGAACATTTCATTTTCGAGAACATCATCCCAGGACTTGGAAAGGGTCATACCCGGGAACACCATCGCTCAATACACTAGCGATCCCCGTATACGGTGTAGTATCATCGTCGATCGACCTTTCGCACTCGTATGTTGCGATCGAATGCCAAGTTACATCACTGAGTCTTTTTAATATTCATATTGATAACTGATGATGCATGATCAAATCATGATGCGCCGTGGGCAATCAACCAGTTTGTTTGAGACGCATAAAGAAAAATAGTTTCCTTGTTACTGCCTTCGTCGTCTGGCGCGGATTTCTTTACCTGGTGGTGGACCACCAACAAAAGTCAGATCAAACTTTGACTGTTCGAGAATGTCCCAGATCTTATTAGGGATTCCGCCCAACGATAATTCAAAAGGGACATCAAGCACTCCTCTTGGCAGTGTCTGAATGGTCCACGCAGTGTAATCCTTGTCTCTGGGAGTAATTGTATCATCCCATGTCTCGAGACTTTTTGCGTCTTTATATACTGGCAGATAATGTCTTGCCTTTGGATCCTCAACCGGGTCCATACTTCTCCAGAACTGGAGTATCGGTTGTACTATCTTTGCGGCTGATGATATTTTGAGTGTCCGTGTGACACGCATCTGTCGTGGGACCGCCACGACCCGCATCAAGTATAAGTCTGAGAGAGTGTCATCAGCGACATGTTGTTCCGCTGGTCTCATCAGATAGAAAACATTTTTCACCCATGCGATGGTTGCTATCGCATCGCCTTCCTTCCATCGCTCATGGACAATCTCAACGTTGCCCGTGTTTGGGTCAGTGTCCGTTTCTTCTCCTCCTGGTGGACGTCCTTGATCTCGTCGACCTCATCGCCTTCCTCGGTTGGTCGTTGATAAGATCATTCCGCGCTCTCCTTAGCTGCGCCTCTGTGATCTTCTCCTTCTTTCCGCTATGCTCTCGCGGAGACTTAGACTGAGTCCCCACCGCGCTTATGCGGTCAGTCTTCTCCTTACTGTCCACCTCACTCTCCTCCTTCTCAGCTATCGGTGCCCGATAAGCATCGTCTTGGTCTATGCCAGCCTCCTTGTGGATGGGCGGCACCTCTTTGAAATCATCTTTCATCCGTTTTAACGCCTCCTCAACGGATTCATCTTCCAATAAGAAGGGATCATACTTAATCAGCCTTCTTACATTCACAATTCGCACTTCCCTCTACCCCTGATCTTGTAGTTCAGAGGTCCCGTCTGTTCCATAATTTGATAAGGTCCTTTCCAGTGAGTGAACAGGCTAGAGCTGACTCCTTTCGGGACCTGAGGATGATACAACAGTACAATATCCCCGACCTGGAACTTGATCTGATCCAAGTGCGCTTGTCGCACCCCTTCAGCATCAGTCTTTCGGCGCTCCGCCTCTCTATGCGCCCTGACTATTTGTTCCGCCTCCATCTTCACTCTAAGTCTCATCCCAAACAACTCATCCGCATCCGCCCAAGTGTCTTTTGGGTGAAGGAGCGAAGTCGGGATATCAGGCTCACGCCCATATACTAACTGATATGGCGAGATTGAGCTCTTCGAGCCTCCTAACGCCGTAGAGGGTAGACAGTTCATTGCAAACGCAAATGATGGTGCTGCCTCGACCCATGCTCTTTGATTCTCCTTCTTCGAGCAATATATCTTTAGTGAGGCTTTGAGGGGTCTGTGTACCCGCTCGATTTTCCCATTTGATCGCGGGTTATAGGCAGTAACATATTGCCATTTCATCCCGTAATACTTAGATAGTTTGTCGATGACCTCGTTATTAAAGTCCGAGCCTCGATCAGAACATATCTTTCTTGGTACTCCGATCTGTGAGATAATCCTATCGATCAGCGCCTCGGCCGTCGTCTTGCCGGTAACGTCTTTGACAGGGATGATCCACACATAGTTGGTGGCTCTGTCAATAGCCGTGAGGAGGTATTTGTAACCATCCTTCGATTCTGGGAAAGGTCCCACATGATCAATGTGTATAAACTCAAACATCCCCGCATGAAGAGGAAATTCGCCAATCAGGTCGAAATTTGCCTTCAGTGGTGTTTTGTTTATCTTGCACGGGATGCATGCATCCACCGCCTGATCTATCTCCTCCTTCATCTTCTTCCACCAGAATCGCCTCGCTACGAACATGTGAGTTCGTTGTCGACCCGGATGCGCCAAAAGTGGGCAATTGTGGGCTGCGACAAATATAAATCGTCTCAGACTCTCCGGTACCCAAAGGGTCCATTTGTCCGGCTGTGACGCATAGCGACCGTGAAGGCCCTTGTACCACAGTAGACCATCTCTGCATCCCATCTCCTTCATCTGATCTTTGATCGCTTTCGTCATCCGTAGCTCATCCGGGTTCTGATATAACTGTATGAGTTCCTTAAACTCCGGATCTTGAGCCTGTTGTTGCCTCCATGCGGTAGGCGAGGCTATATGGATAGTACCATCTTCTAGCCGTATCCCGATTCTTTCCGGGTCATCGTCTAGGTCACTTCTCCGCTCTTGAGGAGGCTCCGCATAAACATCCTGCGTCTCCTCTTCCTCTCTTATGTTCGCCTTCGCATTCTCATATACCTCATAGGACCACTCAGCGTCCTTCTGGGTATGTAGCTCACAACATATCCCGTGATCCGGGCCTTGTGGACTGTACCGTAGACCTGTGCGGTCATATCGGACTCCACTCACCATCTTCATCGCCTCAATGTGGCTGACCTCATACACCTTGTCAGTGGACAAGTCTTCCATCTCCACCGTGGACACCAACGCCGATACTTCTGAGTTAAACTCTAGCCTAGAGAGGCTATCAGCGACCACATTTCGCTTTCCCGGTAGATGGACCATTGTAAAATCGAAACAAGACAAGAACGCTTGCCACCGCGCCAGCCGTCCAGTCTGTTCATGATTCATCAACCATAACAGGTTATGATGATCAGTTCTGACAGTAAATTGAGGTCCTCCCCATAAATACTCTCGGAGCCTCTTGAGGGCCCACACCACCGCTAACGCCTCTCTTTGCCTTGTGCAATAGTTTCTCTCCGCCGCACACAACTTCCTACTAATAAACATGATTGGGCGTAATTTCTTCTCCTCATCCTCTTGTTGTAATACAGCCCCAATCGCAAACTTAGATGCGTCTGTATCGACTACGGATTGTTTCGTAAAGTCGGGCATCGTTAACACCAGTCCTCCGTCTTTCGGGTCTTTATAAATAAGATCTTTGAGCGCATGAAACGCTTGCAAAGCCTCTTCGCCCCACTTCTCAAAGTCTCCAAAATCTATCATTTTCTCCAACTTAGCCCGTGTTGCACCCCAATCGGGTATAAACTGGCTATAGTATTGCGAATTCAGTGCGGTTCTTTGGTATCGGTCGATTCATAATCTCCTCCCTCTTCTCTTTGGATATCGAGACTCGATTATGGGAGATCTCATACCCTAAGTATGTCACACTCGTCTTGGCAAGTTGACACTTCTTTAGATTGCACTTCAGGCCAAAGGCTCCGATGCGCCTGAATATATCGGACAAATGATCGATATGCTCCTCCATTGTGTTAGAGTATACGATAATGTCATCGATATAGCAAAATGCATATTCTCCCGCCTGCTGTCCCCGCCTTCTCATAAAGCCTCCGTCAGACAAATCATCGTACTGACTGCTCAACATCTTCTGCATCGCCTTCTGGAAAAGTCCTGGGGGTTGCTTGAGGCCCATCGGAAGCACTTTCAATTGGTATATTTCCATACCCACCACAAACGCCGTCAGCCATCTGGACTTTTCCTCCAGTGGTATCTGCCAGAAGCCATTCTTAAGGTCAATGACCGAATAGAATTTTGCATTCCGCAGTACTCTCCTTCCTTCTTCTAATGTCGGGAGAGGATTTCTCTCTTCCTCCAGCACCTTGTTAACACGAGCATAGTTAACTGTCAGGCGCCATTCTTCTCCTGGCTTCGGCACTATTCTCGGTTGTGAGACTATTGGAGATGTTGATGTCTCAATAAAGTCCTCATTGAGCAGCTGTCTTGCTAGCTCCTCCGCTATCTTCGCCTCATGTATACTCAAATTCGCCCTTCGTGGTGCCGGTGACGGCTCCGCACCCGGTATTTTGTAAATAACCGCAGTGAAATCTTCAGGCTTGACACCACCTGCATGTGGAGGGTCAACAATTTCCTTGTTCGCCTCTAATTTGGCTTTTAAAAGCTCCTTCTCCTTCTCCGTGCCTACCCTTCTTCCAATATTTTCCGCGCCGCCGCTTGAAAATCTTCATCAGACATCTGCTTATGTTGCTTGAGGGGTTCTCTGTCCTCCTCCAAGCCTAAGTCCTCTTCCGCGACATCATCTAAGCCCGTCTTTTCATACGTGACCGTGTCCGGCTCATCATCTTTACCGAGCTCCACCAGCATGTCAATGAGTCTTGCGTATTGCAAAGGAGCCTTACGGGTGTAAAAACCATCAAAGCATGTGAATGCTTGCGGTATCAATTTCAACTTGTCGAGGTCTCTGAGCTTCCGCTTGTATGCACTGCTCTGCTCACGAGTTCCCATACCACAAGCCACCACCAGCTGTTGCTTGCGAGAGGGTACCGGTATAGGATGATCAGTAAGCCGGTCCCTTATTTCCTGCGCCCATATCGCCTTCTCATTACATGGCAGGATAATAGTATACGGCTTCTTATTTTCGAATAAAGTCCGTAAGCATTTCTTCACTTCAGTTAGTGAACGCGGCCACGTCGGCTCGTCACCCCAGAAATCAGTAATAAAACTTTTAATAGTTTCTGGTGGAGTATCCGGGATTCGCCCCGTTCTCCTTGGTACAAACGCCTCCCTTTTTTTTCTCCTACTTTCGCATGGAAACAGTATCCATTAGTAATATGGACATCTGTTCCTACTCCTTCCGCGAATCTCGCCAACGACGGGCTTCTTTGTGCGACACATATAATCTCCTCCTTTCGCTTCTCGATTAAGTCATCAATAGACTTTTTGTCCCAACGGCATGTCGGAACTGTGACAGTGCACACTTGGGATTCCCAATTGTCGGTCCAGGACAGCTCATCCGGTCTTACGACATGGGGGTGAACGTAACCTCAAGTGCCTCATGTGCGATGGCAATCTTTTTGTGATCCGTCGCTAGACTCAGCTCATAAGCCTCATAAGAGTCAGTAGCGTTGAAGGGATCAATATCGTTCTCTTCTCCTCTTTTTACTCCATATATCACTCGCCGTGCGGCGCAATCAATCACAGCCCCCATCGTAGCCAATTGGTCATACGATAGTAATATTGACCCGTGGTAACCGGGGACGACATAGAGGTCCATACGGTATACTCGTGCGGATTTCAATTTAAAGGTCAGTGTGATGATTCCCGTGATGACCGTCCGGCTACCCACTCCCTTCAGAGTGCCAGTCGAATTTTTCATATTTCCGTCCACCCAGTCCCGGTATCGATTAAAAAACTTCCGGCCGACAATATTAATATTCGCCATCGTATCATTACCAACTTATAATATTGTCTTCAATGTTTCACAATAAAGTTCCGTATAACACTGAGCATCGGGCCTGTGTATATTGACTGCGAGAACAAGAACTTTACGTTCCAAATTTGGAGTCTTGTCTCTAAGTTTTTCAACTCCTCCTTCTTCTCCTCCTGCTTCACCTCATTAACATTGTTATTATTCTGCGGTACTGGTGCGTTTACTATGTGAGCGACATTGTCTTGTGGCACTTGAGTACACACATTGTCTTTTTGCTCGCCACCCGCCGCGATCGTAGACATTGAGTCTGTTCGTGGTTGTTTGCTTGGCCGAGGCAATACGTCTGCCATTGGCCTCCTCGCCTCCATCGCAAGTCTCGCCTTCCTATTTGCATCAGTTATCATTGGTAACCGTGATGTATGAACGGGTATGAGACTACCTTGGGGCTGCAGTCTCTGTGTACCCACATCTTTGTATTCAGATTGAGGAAGCGTTGGCCCAGTCTGCACAACAGCATTAGAAAGCACTGTGACTTTAGAGTTAAACTTCACAGTCTTCTCCTTCCTCTTTTCTTCCCCCTCCAGTCATTCCACCACCTCGAAACGATTACCTTGAATAGTGTCCGGTGGGATGACGTATCGGTCTCCGAGGCAGTGTTGTAGGCCTGAGCTCGACCGAAATTCGGGTTGGAGCTTGCCCATGAGCCTCCTCCTCCTCTGGGTGGGGGGGCTGGAGCTCGAACAGCTCTCCCTCCATAAGGGGTATATCCCCGACCTCCTCCTCTTCCTCTCTGAGGGGTTCCTTGCCACCTCGAGGCTCCTCTCCATGTTCCTCCTCCTCGTCCTCCTCCTGCTCCTCCTCCTCGTCCTCCTGCTCCTGCTCCTCCTCCTCGTCCTCTTTGAGAGGCCTTTACGTTTTTTTGTCTCTCCCTTTCCTCCTTCTTCTCCTTCATCCTCTTCATGTAGGTAATGATTGCCTCTCGTAACTCCTCATCATCACACATATTGGCATACCAACCTTCGTTCGCAGCGGCAATCTGAAGCATATTGAAAAGGCCCGGTTCCTTGCCTTCCGTCCTGCTCAGAAAATTTGCCCTTGCTGTTGGGTTCTGCCTATCATGATTGAAAGAGCAGTCTCTGTTCTCCATCTGTGCCTTACACTGCAAGCCCGCGAACCACCTCCAACATGCGGTCTTCAGGTCTGGCTCTCTCTGTCTCTTCCAACCGGCAACTCTGTTTGTGTACGTGGCTTGTGCGCCAACAGATACACCGCCTGCCTGTGCCGTATGTGCCTCCGTGAGCGAGTCCATGTTTGAGCATGCACTCATCACTTCTTGAAACAGTGCTGACGGAGCAACGCTTTGAACCGTATTTTCGAACACGTGTGTCTCGAGGAAGTTCTTGGACTTCACTGAGCTAAACGTCGAGCATTGATGTATGAGCTGAGTAAGCTTGCTCGGGTTAACTGTGTTTAACGCCGAGAAGAAATAGAGAATGATCGACTTGCGGCCATAGAATAGCACATAGGAGGAAACTACCTCCGTAAGGGTCGCCGCCAAGCCAACAGCACTCCTCAAACTCATCGCCACTGTCTCAAAGATTTCAAATCCTATGAGAGTACCAGTGCAGAGATGCTGGTATCCATGAGATTGAAAATATGAAATGACACTGAGCGTCTAGGCCTGTTGCATTGTTTCTCTTAATGTCCTCCTTTTTTCTCAAAAACTTGTACTGTGTCAGATCAAATCCCTCCGAGACTAGAGATTGATCAAAAACAGTAACAAGGGCCTCGTATTCCTGCGTTTCGTCGCAAGGAAAAGCCTTCATGCAGGCATGGATCTCTTTGAGCTTGCTCAAAAGCGAAGCATCAGAGTCTTTGTCTGAGCTCGTCTTGGCATATAGCATGAGACTGCCACTCCTCCTTTCGTCTCCTTGAAGGCATTTATGATATTTTGTCTGTCCTTCTTCTCAGTGTTTGTGACCACCACCGTAGTTGGGCCCGGGGGTGCAGGGGCTGGTGGGGCAGGAGCTGGTGGGGAAAATATGTCGGAGGGTGTGCCTTTGCACCACTCACTTTTGCTTTCATTCTTTCCAGTCTCATCGTCTTCTCAAACTCCGCTTCTCTTTCGCCTTCTTCTTCTCAGATATCACCAGCTTTTGAGCATGAGTGATAAAGGCCACCAATTCAGAAGCAGATCTGAGAAAATTATATTTCTCCACATATTGGTCAACACCTGCTTTTTGGCGACCGGTGGTGCGTTACTAAGTGATTTAAGGACAGAGTGATCCTTGGTAGGAATCCATCTCTTCCATGCCTCTTATGCAGTAATGCACCCATCAACAGTCTGATCTTGGTCAGAACTCTGTCGGTCTTCTCTAACTCATCAATCACAGGATGAGTTTCTCCTGCTGCCTTAATGCTTTTTTCCATCTCTGCCTTCCCCTCCTCCAAGGCCTTTATTTCCATTGTAAAAAAATGAAATATGCCACTCGAGTTTTTCGAACCCAGATTGGTCTTCATTTTTGTTACATCGACTGCCTCCTGACCAGTCGCGAGGAATCTGGCCGTTGCTCTTGGGTTTGTGTACTGGAGGTAACCCTCACATCGTGGGCCGTATGAACGTTCCCAAATCAGGGTTTGAGTGTACACCCCAAAGATAGCATCGAGTAATTCAAGGTGGGTGTGTGTGTCCCCAAACTTGATATGCTGTATCTTCTTTCTCTCTTCTGGATCAGAGACCAGTTTGCCGAGGAGCTGTGCTGTGTTTGATAATAGGATATAGACATCCTTTTTAGCACGACTTTTCTCTCTTCTTTGATCCTGAGGGATCCACACATAGGTATCCTTCTCTACCCCCATCTTGTTATCAAACTCTTCTTTAGTGAGGTCATAGTGGTCTTGCACCCACTGTTGTTCCTCCACTGTGATCTCCTCTCCATCACTATGAATCAAGTCGATCATTTTTCGTCCTCCTCCTCCCGTGTAGGCAGGTGTAAGG
>WBZZ01003366.1:10000-12500 GCA_019918135.1 Paulinella micropora
TCCTTTAACTATAGATTAAAAGGGTGGTGGTGGTGGTGTGTGTGTGTGTGTGTGTATGTGTGTGTGTGTGTCTGTCTGTCTGTCTGTCTGTCTGTCTGGTCTGTCTGGTCTGTCTTGTCTTGTCTGTCTTGTCTGTCTTGTCTGTCTTGTCTGTCGTGTCTGTCTTGTCTGTCTGTCTTGTCTGCCTTGTCTGTCTGTCTCATCTGTCTCGTCTCACCTGTCTCGTCTCGCCTGTCTCGTTTCGTCTGTGTGACAGACAGACAGATAGATAGATAGATAGATAGATAGATAGATAGATAGATAGATAGATAATAGGTAGGATGTAGGTAGAAAGATAGATAGGTACCTGAAGGGGCGGCAGCTTGGGCTGTTCCTAGATAGATGAAAAATCGACTAATGTCAGAAAAAAGGAGCTTCTGATTTCGTCAACCAGGAAGTCTGTGGGTAAAGTATTAACCCGATGCCCAGCTAAGCCGTGATGTTTGCACGGAAGGGACTGATACAGGCGATACCAAATCTCCCTAGTACCAGGCGGGGCCAGGGCTCGTTCCATAAGCGCCCCTTGCAGAACGAGCTCCCACCTCGATTACAGAGGACCCAGTAAGCAGATGGAGTTTCGAGACTGTCGACAGTCTGGTATAAACCGACAGAGCACTGTGGGTTTTATTCCGGGCTCAACAAGCGAGAAAGGGCACCCTGAGGGAACAGAATTGTGCTTCCCGTCGCTATTTCGGCATGTGACTTATAGGCGTATGGCTAGGCACACATAAGGCACCCCCAGATAGATAGATAGATAGATAGATAGATAGATAGATAGATAGATAGATAGATAGATAAATAGATAGATAGATAGATAGATAAATAGATAGATAGATAGATAGATAGACAGACAGACAGATAGATAGATAGACAGATAGATGTATAGATGGATGGATGGATAGATGAATATACGGATAGATAGATAGATAGATAGATGCTAGATAGATAGATAGATAGATAGATAGATAGATAGATAGATAGATAGGTAGATGATAGATAGATAGATAGATAGATAGATAGATAGATAGAGATACCTGAAGGGGCGGCAGCTTGGGCTGTTCCTAGATAGATAGATAGATAGATAGATAGATAGATAGATAGATAGATAGATAGATAGATAGATAGATAGATAGACAGATAGATAGATAGATGGATAGATGGATAGATGAATATACGGATAGACAGACAGATAGATAGATAGATAGATAGATAGATAGATAGATAGATAGATATATAGACACCTCTGTGACCACTTGCTTCGGCTGTTCCTTCGCACCCTCTTCAAGTGCTGGCGGGGGCAGAGGCTGCTGCTGCTGCTGCTGCTTCCCCTCCTCCCTCTCCTTCTCCTTCTCCAAGACCTGCTCAGAGACGGACGGGTTCCCAGGCTGCTGCTCCTTGCCTTCCTCCTCCTTCGCCTTGGCTTGCTCCTCCTTCCCCTTTGCTTCCTCCTCCTTCCCCTCGTCTTCTTCCTCCTTCTCCTTGGTAAGCACGGGGAGAGCAGGGGAGAGGCCAGCAGCCTCAGCATCGTCATCCTGCGATATATATATATATATATACAGAGAGAGATAGAGATAGATATATACAGAGAGAGAGAGAGAGAGAGAGAAAGAGAGAGAGAGATAGAAAGATAGATAGATAGATAGATATATAGATAGATAGATAGATAGATAGATATAGATAGATAGATAGATAGATAGATAGATAGATATAGATAGATAGATAGATAGATAGATAGATAGATAGATAGATAGATAGATAGATAGATAGATAGATAGATAGGTAGCTAGGTAGTTACCTCCAGGGGGGGAGGTGCATCTTGTGTCTCTTCTTCTAACTCCCGAACCAGGGAGACAGGCGACCCTCTATGCTCCTATAGGTAGATAGATAGGTAGGTAGGTAGGTAGGTAGGTAGGTAGGTAGATAGATAGATAGATAGATAGATGAGATGTCGCAAAGGAATGTAGTCCTTGCAAAGGAACGCAGTTTCACATCAAACAATAATTTGTGTACTGTGCATGTGTCCGGGATGGGAATCACGGGTAGACTGTGTTCTGGAAAAAGAAGAGGAAGGACGTTGAAGAAAAAGGCAATCTAGGAATGGAGAGTGGGAGGATAAGGAAGAAGAGAAAGAAAAGGAAGCCGTTAGTCCAAGTGTTTTGAGCACCGTAAGCTTGCGCAAGCTACAATGGTGACATTGTATGAGGCCTAAACCCCCGCAGGGACCTAGCCCGGGCTATGCAACACTGGACGGCTATGATGGAATGCAGTCACCAATACGGACTAGAGGAAGATTAGTCCAATTTTTGACTGCACAGGAGCGATAAATCGCAAAAGAGCAACGAGCTACGCAGGAGGATAGCTTGAAGCAAAGGGATTTGGATTGGGGATGGGAAAAACCCAAGGCGCGGAAACATCGATGAACAGAGAACGATACCATGCCGCGAGCCCCGCATTCGATTGG